>CABFOW010007467.1:0-17307 GCA_902141385.1 Timema californicum | reverse complement strand
TTAAACTATGAGTGAAGAATGACCATGGGCACGGGACGAATCCTGGATAGCTCAGTGGTAAGAGCAGTGGCGTACTAAGCCGAAGGTCCCGGGTTCGATTCCCGTGTCCAGGTGTCATTTTTCAATTTTCAGAATATGATATCTATAAGGTGAATTCCTCACTAAAATGCATCAACAATAGTTTCGGCTATTGGTTTCATTACTATATAATTTGCCACCAACTTTTCTTACCTTAATTTATAACCTTCTATATCCCTGTTTTGCCCAACCACCCTTCATACACGGACACACATTTATTAAATACACAAATGTTATCTGTGGAATGACATATTAAAAGTTCTTAAATTATTTTATCATTTATTATAATGAGGTTTTAAAAGTAGAAAGAATCCAAGCAATGACTAAAACAATTGAAATAAATACATTCACAACACACAAATTCAAATATTATATAATTTATCAATAAAAAATCTGCATCACTAGACTGTGGAACATGTTAGTACAGATAAAATATTAGCATGTACACAACAAGAAAATAGTCTATAGTATATTTCGTCTTGATTTCTGCTGAGCAAACTGGTTGATGATGAGAGACAAAGCCATTTTATCCAATAAATGGCCTAAAATTAAGAAGATTGTCAGTGAATTAAGACGATCCTTTGTAATGATGGTACGCAGATACAGCAAATCACAGCAATCACACACATGATGAAGCCATAAAATTATTTTAACTGGCAGAAAAAAATACTTATTTTATTTCGTAATTCAAATTTTGCCACCCCTAAAATCTGCCGTCTTAAGCACGTGCCTACTAGACCTATGCATAAATCCGGCCCTGACTGCACATAACCAGCAAGGAAGAAATACCTGAGCATGCGCTTCAGAGTCAGTAGCTACAGATGGAAGTACCCTAGACTTTCTGTTCTCTCAAATTGGTGAACGAGAAGCGTTGGCCGAATAAAGTTGTCAACCCAATGTCGACCATTGGGATGTTGACGTGTTTTTTCCAAATAATGTTTTATTTCCTCAAATGTCTTCCATCCAGTTGGCAACAAACGCTGCAAGATAGCCAAAGATACGCCACGGAAAGCTCTCATTGCCTTCATCCAAGACTTACCGTATGCTGAGGCAACATACACATCCAAACAGGATCCATTTATGAGTTTCGCAATGCCTCCAACAAATGACATAATTATATATAATATAACATATACAGACAAGTATGATATTTACATATAAATCATTTTCACGTAACCTAGTGGTGGCCATCTTGTGATATGGTCACTATGTTTTCTTTTTTCGTAAATGATGTAAAATGAAATGCCTGATTCAAACCTGCATATATTTAAAACAAAAGGGGAATGCCAGGCCTTCACCGTGGTTCGGATTCCGCGTTAAACTGTAGGACCTCCATTTCACCTCACAATCACCCTACCATTACACATTAGCGTAAGTGCGTATAACCCGTACGGCTAGTAAGACGCGGTGCTAATAATAATAATAATAATAATAATAATTTAAAACAAAAATTACCTTTATAGGTGCAGTACTAGCCAAGATAGTTAAATGTACACTATTTTGGGATGTCTTTTTGGATTTATGAATTTTGCTGTTGTTACCCAATATTTTCGACTCTACAACCGATTTTAATTTGTTAAATGGCCCCTTGGGTGTACCAATAATACACGTTTATAGTATTAAACGTTTCTAGGTTTTCTCTCCACCAAATCGACTGTACAGTGTTGAGGATATACCTACCTAAAGCTCTACTGAAACCAAAGATTCCATTTAACTTCATACAGTTCCTAATCTTTCTATATTTGAATGGCTATAATATTCTGTAATGACCGTGTTACTCTTTGGACCATTTTGAACATATTTCAGAATACTTTTAATATTTTAAGGTTTTCAATATATGCTATGTTGCAGTTTGTATATTTTCACTTATGCTCTCCTTGAATTTTGTTCCCACATAGTGAATTATTCCGTATTTTCATCTTGAGAAAACTATCCATCTTTATGCCTGAATAAGACCAAAACGACTCAATATTTAGTCAGTTAATGAAGAAGAAAGTAAACGTGAGTCTCAAATAATTTAACAACAAAATAAAAGAGAGAGAGGGCCCTATAAATAACCAATTAGAACCAGATTTTGAATTATTAACTGCAGCTATCTATACAATGTATACATGTAGCTCATCTACACTAATATTATAAAGAGGAAAGATTTGATTTTTGATTTGTTTTTTGTTTGTAATGGATAAACTCAAAAACTACTGCACCGATTTTAAAAATTATTTCACCAATATAAAGCTATATTTTATTTTGAAAATTTAATTTATTCCTCATAAAAATGTCGATAGTTTTACACAAGGTATTAAAAAATGCCTAAAAATATGCTTTCCCTGCGTGCGCTTAAAAAAACTATTGGTATTACATAAAAAAAATACTATACATATTGAATGTTCTCACTAATGTGAATAAAAAAGTTCACGAGACAATATTTGTAATTATTATAGTTATGTAACATTAATTGAAATTAGTCAACTAAAACACGGATGTTAACAAAAAGTGATTATATCCGTATCATGATATGAATCCTTATCAAAGTCGCGGGCAGCAGCTAGTAGTTAGATATTTCTGCGACAGATGGTACATTTCATAGACATAATAGCTCTATTGGTGTGTACCAATTGAAACTTACTAGTGTCTGCTAAGGAATTTATTTGAAGTTTTATTTTTGACAAAGTGGTTCTTTAGTTATTAATCAGATCCAAAAAAATGGATACAGAAATGTAAAACCTAGTTTTGAGATTTTTACATGAAACAATTTATAAAATACACAGATTTATAATAAAAATTTATGAGCGAAGAATATTTATTAGTTTTCTATCTACACTTTATCATAGAAATCATTCCTTTTAACACTCGCATGTGAGGCATTATAAATATTTGAATTAATTAACAGCAGTATGGTTGTACGACCATTTTGATGACATCATATGTGAAACCTCACACACTATTGTTTTTAAAAGTGCTATATTTTGCTTGCTTATCTGATGGTAAATTAGGAATACCTTATTGCGCTTTTGGAATTTCTACGGTAAATAAAAGTGACCTAGCTCTTGGAATATTCATATAATGCAAAATTAAGGATTGCGCCAATAAATAATGAGTGTTGAATTAAAACAAAAAATAAAATAAAATTGTTTAGTTGTAAATAACCTTAAACAATGAAATTTCATATTAATAAAATACCATAAATGCTTTGAAAACTGAGAATGCATCCGTTTTATTTCCCCAGGTCCAAGTACTTCAGAGGGAAACGTTTGCACGGAGACTATGACATCCGAGTGGAGCAAGCAGAATTCAAGGAACTGTCTCTAATAGCGAGTGCAGATGGAGGCACTACTGTCAGTATGGCAGTGTTTCGTAATGGCACAAAGGTCATGCGTTCCTTTCGGCCAGACTTCCTGTTGGTGCGTCAAAACCTGAGGGATGCTGGAGAAGACAACAAAAACCTACTGCTCGGCTTTAAGTTCGGAGGAGTACACAGCATCAACACACTGCATGCTATTTACAACTTCCAGGTCAGAGGTCAACTAGTATTCATAATCATCTCTTATTCGTTACCATAACTCAGTTGTTCCTTTCTCTATACAGGTAATAATCGTATTCCTACTTGATTCGAGATTGATTCCGAGAGCAATCCTTCTGTCCCCCTCAACCGATTTCCTATCGCTTTCTCTTCATCTGACTTAGTATTTCCTTCCCTATGAACAACAAGTATGCGTATCCCTAATTTCAAAATAAAAAAATATTTGTTCAAATAAATATAAGCGGATTCTTTTAAGTTTATATATTGAGAGAAAAAAAATAATATAGCTCTCTTTTCAATGTTTCACTGCCATCATTGCCAATTCACAGCGGAGGATGTAAGATGATTAAACCAGCACACAATACACTGATCTGGGCTGTGTAATACTTTTTCCCAAACAATCTTCTTAATGATTTTTTCAATATCTATAAAGTTCTATTCATTGTCACATTACATATTAATTGGTATTCCTGGTCTACCTACAAAACGACGTAAAACTTGAATAAAAACGTTAGTTGACAGAGGAAGCTGCTAACTCTAAATGAACTTCCTGAAATACAGCACAAGTAAATAATATATCGAAGCCATTTGTTTTCCATTGATGAATATAGGACTAGGAAAGTCAACTATAATGATTTCAAATAAAAAATGCGTACTAGATCCACTGGTAACGGTGCAGAAAAATTCTATAAATATTTTCCTTCCTGTCTTTAGAGTGAATAGACTTGCTTGGAGATTGCAGAAGGAAAAGCCTTACGTCCTGCAAGGATCCAGAAATCTTATGCAAGATAATTTAATAATCCCTGTTCACAAACATGACCAATCTTAAGCTTCTCATGGATCATGAGCTAGACAGCTTGGTTATATGCTGATAAAAACAATTGGATAACGAAAATGTGTGATATCATGTCGTTACATGGTACTTGTTTTCAAACGCACAATTCCATCTTTGTCTTTGTAAGGCCGTAAGAATAGAACGTTTTGATTATTGACATCAATATTGGATTCACATTGAATGTAGTTGATGACTTCTTCCTCTGCCACATTGTTAATTTGAGCCACTAAAGCTTTCGATTTTTTTCTACGATGGACATGGTTTCTAAAAATGTTTATAAAATAGTGTATCCATGATACTAGATGAATTATTTTCTGGTTGGGTGAAAAATCCAAAAATATGCCACTCCCACCTACTGTAGATAACTATCTTATAGGATTAAATCAATATTTTAAAAACTACTTCTGGGAAGCTTTATGGAAAACCTACATCCCATGTTTTAACCTTAACAGTAAATGGTTTCAGCTCTAGGCTAATATACAAACATACTCCATCGCTAAAACAATTATTTAGTTCCAGGGAGCCATGAAACGTCGACATCCATCAAAATCTCAAATTTTTATTTTTTTACAATCACGATAGCTCCTCCGTCATAGGGGTTGCGATAAATGAAAAATTATGTTTTATTTAACCTTCTCTACAAAGTATTATGTTTGATATATTGAAGCTATCAGGTATAAACCAATATTTGAATTGTACATTGTATGGTGTGTTTATTCAGGACAAGCCGTGGGTGTTCGCACATCTGCTGCAGCTGCAGCGTCGTCTGGGCAAAGAGAACTTCCCTCTTATTGAACAGACTTTCTATCCCAATTACAGGGAGATGGTAAGTACTCAATATATTTTTATCATTGCTTGATTGAGGATCAGTGTAGTCTTTACCTTGAATCGTCAGGTCTACATTTAATTACAAGTTTAAGCTCAATGGTTTCGGCTAGCTATATTCAGGAGGGGTCAAGGCCGTAGAGATATATTTTTCCACGGTGGGCTCAACTAAAACATTTTACTATACCTTTACACTATAAAAGTTCTTAAACCTGGGGGTGGTGATTAAAGTTCAGTTGGGTCTGGACCCCACGACGCCCCCTTTCTGTATCCTTTGAAGGATAGAGGGGTAAACATATATTTGGGCGAGGATTATTATTATTAATATTATTGACACTACAATTACATAACAATATCCTGGTTTGAATATCATATAGGTTTGAATACAACCCTAAGCTCATAGGCAAATGTTAGAAAGGTAGTTTGGAAACGGCTGACCTTCTCCTAATTTTATAAATTTATATTTAAGCACAATATAAAACAGTTTGACTTAAAAACTAGTCACAAATAAATTTAATGTTAGGGGAAAAATTGTAATTAGTAGAACTGTCTGAGGTATACACAAATTAAATAATCTCTTTAAAAAGGAATGTTTACTGTGGTGATTATTATCTTTATTAAAAACAGATTTTGCATGAAGCCCCTTACCCCCGATACGGGATCCAAAAATAATTAAATAACAAACAGATACGGTAGTTTACCAAACTAAACTCTCTCATCTTAAATTTAAATAAGACATTAAAACCCCAGGTCATACTCCTCATGAGGAACACAAAGCAATGACAAGCTAGTAAGTGTATTCTGCCCTGTACTGTCTACCAGATACCTTGTATCAAACATCGTCAGTAAGGAGCAGGTGCAGTACCTATCATTTAGCAGGAGGTCAGGGGAATCTGATTTACATATCACTATCTATTATTATTGCCTATACTCAGTATGAGGGGAGTTAGAGGAGGTTCTACCCCCTCATCCCACCGATCAGTGTTTTGGTTCTCCAATCAAATGTGTCCTCCAAAAGGCCGGTAGAGACCTCCAGAACAAAGGGGCTCCTCTAGTGCACGATAATATAACACTCCCACTGCTCTCTGTTCGTTAACCCTCCAATCAATGCTACCACAAACCTCTCAGGGACTACTTCTTAACCTCCTTCCTCCTCCACCAATTATTCTCCCAGGGCATAGATTCTTCATCCCCGGAATCTTCTGTTTAGTATTATTACGACAGAAAAATGTATTCATTTTATGATCTTCTGTCTCCCACTTCCAATAAGGTTGATTAAACAGTGGGTTTATCATCATGCTACAAACACACAAGACAGGCAAATTAATAGGCTAAGGTTAAATAAATAATAACAATTATTTAAATGCATTTATTTATGATAATCAGACATACAAATAAAATAGGTTTTCTCTTTCTAACGTACAGAATATAGTCTTTGAGGTATATATATATATATATTTGCGACACTGTAAGTCTTCGGGTAGTATCACCACCATCACTATAGTGCGTAGTTATCACTTCCT
The DNA here is from genome assembly GCA_902141385.1 of Timema californicum. Lineage (NCBI taxonomy): Eukaryota > Metazoa > Arthropoda > Insecta > Phasmatodea > Timematidae > Timema > Timema californicum. The sequence goes on along the minus strand of CABFOW010007467.1, from coordinate 10,526 downwards.
AGGTACGTTAGACTTATTTGGGAAGTGTTAAAACGATTTATAACTTCTCGCCCGAAATTCTTACCGGGTAGTAGAATCCTTCCTATACAAGATCAGCCTCACGGCAACTCTTCTTCCCACTGCTCCTTCATGTTATAGTTCTAACCATCTCTATTTCCATCACGCTATTTACAAGAACGAGTTCTTGGTCTAACGCTCAACGCAACACATCTTGATCCAGCAGTACATAAGATGTATGGTTCCTAAATATTGTTTTTTTGTATCTGATACTATAAAGCTCGCGAGTCAAATTACTTTAGTGTAGTTGTCAAATGAATTAATAACCTTTCCTATTGGATAATGTGTTCAATTCTTAACATTAATCTTATGTTTAATTTAATTTTAAATTTTGAAATATAATTAAATTTTCAGAGTCTAACAGAATTGGTTGATAAAATATTCTTCGCATTTTTATAAGGCACGTATCCACAATAATATTTGTTATTTATATTAATAATATATACCATTATTAATTTGAATTTTGTTTGGAATAAAGATTTCTAATTGAAGATATACTTGTAGGTAACTTTTGTGTTCTAGGTTGAAAAATATGCCGATTAGAAATAAACTTTGAGTTAATAGTGGAATATATAATTAATAAGTTTGCTTTTCAAAATTTGGAATTTAAATGTTTACCCACAACAGTGCTTTATGTCCAAGCTAGCAAAATTAAATGGGCAACGAGATGTATATACTTTAATTTAAAGGAATTATAGTGCATTCCTATCTAATACTAAATGTATTTTCAGTTGGAACTTAGTAGAGGTAATTAATTATTAAATATTTCCATTGAGCACCACTTAGTTGCAATCTCAAACTTAATGTAAATATTTAATAGTCTAGTCAAATATTGATCCTTTTGACCAGTGAATTTAATTTATTTATCTGTAACTAATTTTACTGACAAAAAGAACTCGTTTTAATCAAAGCCACCTGACAACGAATACATATATAACTGACATTATGCGTCGTGTTTCATAACAATATTAGTAATCAACATCGAATGAAGTACAAATCCTTAATCAAAGTAAGTTGTTTTAAACTATTTGAGTCAACTGTTTTTCCCATTCGACATTTCAAAGTTTTACTTAACGCCATATTAGGTTATACAGGGTGGCCCATGGAAAAGTAGCCATCCTCCTATATCCAGCAGGCGCCTCACTCTGAATTGGCCGATCATCCGTCTGGCGACGTCGTGTCACCCCATATGCAGAGTCACAACGTTAATTTCCCTTTTTATTCAGTTGGTTTCAGTCCTTCTGTGCTTGTCGTGTCCAAAAGATTATGTTCTCTATGCAACAGTGAATAACGATAGTGGAAGTCTATGTGCGAAGCGGGTCAATTAAGGAAACGCAAGAGGATTTTGCCGACAAGTACCCTGACACTAAACCACCGGCTAAACGTTGTATTCAGAGCCTTGTGCAGAAGTGGCTCTGTCGCAAACATGGAGAAACCGAGGCCTCCATCAGTTCGGACGCCCGAAGTCGTCGGTGCATTCAGCAGCGGATTGAAAATAGCCCCCAAAATCTACTTGGAGACTATCCCAGCAAGTTGGTTTATCACAGATGACATTCCACTGGGTGCTGAAGTGTTTGCATATGAAACCATATTGCTACGCGCACAAACGAACCTCAGCTAACACACCTTCGTGGCCATCCTGTAGATGCCCGTAACGGCTTCGCAAATATAATGAGGTCTAACGGAATGAATGTTTATTTTATTTCAATATAAAACTTGGTTGTGATCGTATCGTGGGTTAAATTAATTAAATAAATCATATATTTAAATTTATTTTGGCAATTCACTCGTTACACGTCACGCGTCTTATTTAGTGTGAGAGTGACCGTCAACCGATTTAAGATGAATTACAATATCCACTGCTTAGTCGTGATATAATATAACTACTACTTGCTATCACGCCTGATTATTTTTTATTATAATAATTATAGCCACGGCGACTAACCGAGCGACTAACGCGAGGTGTCGCTTAGAGGTTCACCAAAATATGACACCCCAGAGTTCACCTGGGAGCGTCCTTGGCCATAGCCCGGTGAGACCAGAGTACTGAGTCTCCTACGCGACTCAACGGATACTATTTTTTAAATATTGACGGAATACTCACATTGGTCCAGAAGATCCAACATGTACGAACCTAACTGTCCCCCGGACCGTTAGCGCGGTCCAAGACAAGGGAAGGAAGCCATCCCCCCTTAATAGCTTTTAGGAAGCTATTGTTACTGTCGACGACTCTCACAATATTCTTTAATACCTGGATGGCAGGTTATTAACCTTACAATACCCCGTTATTGCCTATAGGGTTGCAAACACATCCCATTTTCTGATGTGTTCACAAAGAATTGCATCAATATCGAGTAACAAGTGTGCAGGAATTGAAAGAGCCAGGCAAAGCAAAACGCGTAAATTACTGTACGTGGTTGCTGACTATGATAGTTGGAGGAATTTGGACCCATTTCTGTATTTTATGTTGGACGAAGCGTAGTTTCATTTATCAGGTTATGTGAATTCACAGAACACGAGGTACTGGTCTACTGTAAATCCGCACATGACTCACGAAAAACCGCTGCACGACCAGAAAATTGGCGTTTGTTGCGCAGTTTCAGGGAGACGAATGGTGAACCCAATTCTCTTCGGTTCAACAGTGAATACTGTGGTTTATCTAGACATGTTTGAACAATTTTATGACCAACTGACATCAGAAAAAAGATTGTGCTGCTCTTCCCAACAAGAGTGAGGTGCCTGCTGGCTATAGGAGGTGGGCTACTTTTCTGTGCGCCACTCTGTATTATTCCATATAATTAATATACTTAGTATATAAATACATTTCAATGATTCTTCTATTCTTTTTTATACATTAAGATCGTAATCAAAGAGTGATCAATTAAAACAATTTTGTTCCATTTCGATAAGGTGACGTTAATTAAGACGTACATGCGTTCTTACAATGAATTTTAACTTTCCAGGGTTATTTAGTGGTACTTTAGTTCTTACAATAAAAATAGATCAAAATTGCACTTATTTAAACTACATATTTACATTGACAGTTCAAAAAATATAATTATTGAGAATTGAGTGTGTACCTATAATATAAATCAAGTCCAAGGTTTTTTTACCATAAAATATTATCCACGCGGTTTTACATAGTTATAGGAAATAGGTCTACTAGGAGAGCTGGATCGCTCCAACATTATCAAGTTAAAAATGAGTACCTGTGTGAATTATGACTCTAAATCGTCCACCAACCAGGTGATCGTACATTAACCAACACGTTTATACACGCTAAAATATATTAAACTAAATTAAAACTATTAGAGAGAATCTCCCAGACCCGCCCCAAATTGTGGGCTTGAAGATCTGAACCGGAAAAATAAAGGAAAGGAATATGGTAGACACGGGCTGCATGCATAAAGAGATTTATAGCAACAAAGAATTGCAATATAAAGTGCGTTGTGGCTGACGGACAGCCCATCCACGCAAGGAAATTAGGAAAGCTTCGGTTAAAGTAGACTCGTTTTATTGAACCATGCGGTTTTTTCTCACGACCATCAGCTATGAAAAAGGATTACGGTTGGAAGGAGGTGGTAAATAATGAGCTGACTTCACTTGAGGAAAATCAAACCTGGAGGTTTGTTAAAATCATTGACTCGATGTTTTTTTGTTGAAAAATTAGTCCATGGGGAACAAAAAAAAGAAAGCAACTTTGGTATCAAGTGGGTACCAACAGTCTGTTCTTTAAGAACCCCTGTTGCCAGAAGGATGACACTGAGAACATTGCTGGCAGCTGGGTAGAGGGATTGAAGTACCAAGACAATTTGACCTTTGACATTTAACCCCGTCACTAGTAGGATGACACTGAGGACATTGCTGGCAGTTGCGTAGAGGGATTGAAGTACCAAGGCAATTTGACCTTTGACACCATCCAACTTTATTTTGTATGTGTGCCCAATTTGATTTTTTATGTTTGCCCCATTTGATATTTATGATTACTCCATTTCATTTTGTACGTGTTCCCCTTTCGATATTTTAATGTGTTGGCATTTAATTATGTTTGTGCCACATGATGTTTAAGGTGTGCTATATTTGATTTTTTATTTATGACCCATTTGATTTTTGTGTGTGTCCCATTAAATTTTTAATGTGTGTTCATTTGATTTAATGTGTCGCCCTTTTTTTGTGTGTGCCCCATTGGATCGAATGCTTGAGTAGGATTGAGTTAGGTGTGGGTTTTTTTGGTCAGTTTTTATTAGCATGAGCTTACAGTCCCGGGAGTCGAATCGTGCATTTCTTCCTCGATGGTGGTAATGAACTCGGCCATATATCTTTCTCAGGTGGTCGCCAGACATCTAATATATGGATGGGCAGAATCGGATGAAAAGAATAGATTCATTCAATTATTCTGAATAATCGATTCATTCGATTCTTTCAAAATCATTCGAATGAAAACAGTAGTTGACTTGACGCGAGCTGGCCAATTCATTCTCTTACCACCACTCCCTTGCCAGAACTGCTGAGGAAAATCGACCTTGTAGCTATGTATGTTTCCAGGCTATCTCTATACAGTTCTTCATTGCTATTAGGCTAATTTTCAATAAATAATCCCCATTGCTACACAATAATCGATCGACCTTACGCTTTAGAATAATTCTAAGGCTAATTTATTACAAAGTGTAAGTGGTTGCACAGTTTAAAATTAAATATCATCCCAAAATAATTCGAATAGTAACTATAAATTGATTAGATTATTTTACTACATTACTACGTAGATTGTTCTTTTTCATTTTCTGTAAATTTTTTCTTCCTAACTAAACGCATTTAGCACGAACGGTTTAAAAGATAATTTTTGTTAACGTTGACTTATATTTATTAAGTAGATAAGTATACACTTTCCATGTATTTAATAAATCATTTCCCGGCCGTAATATTCAGATCGTATTATAATTTTAATCACTGAAATAATCTTACATTCTTATAAGACAAAATATCATTATTGAGCAAACTTACGTCGTCGTTTGTCGAGTAGGCTAGTAATTGTATGTTTATTATAAGCGAAGCTTTCAGGAGGCATATAATTGATTTACTTATTCAAATCGAAAGTATTTGATCACTTACCCGATATAAATAGAATTGTAAGCTTATATATTTTTGTTCTGTTTAGAAAATATTAAAGGGTAAATTATTTCGACTCTTTTAAACAAAAAGGTAAACTATGTTCTTTATTTTACTATTAATCGTAGGCAAAAGTATTTATATTAATTGCGAGCTATTTATGTGACTAATGCGTTCACTCATTCACTGTATAGTATTTTGTTGTGGCTGTACGTTGGTCTTTGACACTGTCCCAGGGAACTAAATACAGTAATAAACAAATGTTGATAAGCTTCAAACGCAAAGTCATGTATGTTGTTAGATCCGACAGCAGGGTGAAGAGAATAGTAGCTGATAGCAAAACGAGCAACTAGTGACTACTTTTAATTAGTATTAGTAATAGCTAACATCCGATTATTACCGACCCCTTACTACTTCTCAAAATCATTAGAATGATTCTTTCGATTCATTCGATTATTTTTCAAAGAATCTAACGATTATTCGATTTGTAAAATCATTCGATTATGCCTATCACTAATCTAATGAAGAGCTCTCTACCTGGACTGTCAGGGATACACCTATCACATTTCATCCTCCCCCTCCTTCCTCCCCTCTTGAGCACTAGGTGTCATGTACCTCCGGGGGCTAAATGCGTCACAATTTCAATATCGTAACCGACTATTGATTATGGAGGCTATCATTTAACCCTAAGGAAAAACCGTTCATCTTCCATGTGGCTAACCTTGTTTATTTTATTCATAAATGTTGAAAGTGGATAGTAATGACCCTATTGAAGAATCATTAATCCCCGCCAATGACTTAATATTGTCCACTTTTGTCACAATTACTCAATGGAGTCCACTGACACATCGGGTAGGGGTCATCCGCCATCCAGGTAGTGTTTCATAATGCTCATTTAGTGGCCGCTTTTCAAATAGAAGCTTATGAAAATGTGGTTTTTAAATATCCACCTTTGCCAAGTATGGACATACATCATCCGTACTGAGCTGCAATTGTGCCCCGATATCTTTTGCCGAGTATTTTCATGCCTCTGAGTAAAATATCGTTCTTCCCGCTCTGCATACAAGCAAATGCTTCATTCCCGCACTTGTCTGAATAGGCTGAAATCAAAATATTTTACTGAGAGTCGAGTACGAGAGTAGCTAGCGTTTATTAATCATTTGACAGGGAGATTAAACTATGTTAGGATGTACCAGCATTTTCATGGGAGATAAATTAAAAAACCTACAAGCATTATTGTATTAATAAAGTAATAAGGGTATGTTCAAAATAAAAGTAGTTATCCTATTGACAAAGGGAAAACTACCACCAGGTGGGATGTGTACCAGCATTTGCGTGGGAGTGAAATTGAAAACCTTCAAACATTAATTTATTAGTAAAGTAATAGCGTTTGTTCAAAATGAAAGTATTAATTCTGTTGACAAAGGTAAAACTACAAACCCTAGTAGGGATTTGAACCCCAACCTCCTGTCAGTGGCTGAGCTTGATATTTAGACTGCGTGCCCACCGCTACAAAACATAGTTCCTTCCAATCTCCGTCCAAGAAAATTCTTCCTTACGCTAGTGTGTTAGAAGTTTGAGTGTACCAACATTTGCCCAAAGTGAGAAAAAACCCTCTGTCTGTTAGAAACACTCATATTTCGATTTTCCCAATCTCCATCCACGAAAATGTTTCCTGCCAGCGTGCTTACGGTAATGTGTGACCAGGCTGGATGTGCACTAGTATTTGCGTGGGAGTGAGGTTGAAAAACCACAACAAACATGACCACTGCGGCTGTATTCCTGCCACATACGTAAGGTTTCTGTTTTAAGTTAGGTGACTAGGCGATTAAAGTAAATGAGGATGTGTACCAGTATTTTCGTAGGAGTAAGGTTGGAAAAAATACACGACCACATCGTCTGGATAGTGGGACTTCACAGCATATTGTTGCCTTATTTGCCAGGGGAGGGGGAATACGTCCACACTTGCGGGATGCGGTAGCACGACTGACACGTAACTGTACATTCCTTCTGTTTTACATGAATCGGCCAATCAACAATGAGGACCAAAAATATTGACCAATAACAGGCTTACAACCTTACATATGGTTTACCCCTTGAAGCGGCTATAAATAGACCTTGAAGTCATTAAATTCGGCCATTATAAGTCATAATTTGATTGTGAAGATATCAAAATGAGTTTCGACGTACTGGAAGCTTGAGAAAATTCAGGTATGCTTTAAATTGGTCTGTCTATTTTAATGGTAACTATTTTGTTTGGTACGCCTTTGATGTACAGCGGTATTTATTCCTTTGATAGATTGTCAGTTCCTGATCTGCTGGGATTATTTGCCGAGGACGGAACCTGCCTCGTGAATACAAGCTGCAGCATGGCGAGTAGCATACTGCTGTAGATTTGATTGTGATTGGTGAGTGTTTCTTTCTTTCTTCGCTAGTATTCAATATTCATTTATTTAATTACAAATTACGGATACAAATGTAAATGTAAATATACACACTAATAACAATAAATGTAAATATAAATTGAAGTAGTGGAAACAAGTAAATGATTTGCTTTGAAATAACAACTAAACGTAAATTGAAATTAAAATGGGTTGAAATAAATAATTATGCTGCGTGATGAGTATTAGGAATATTAGTTGGAGTCATATGGTAGTGATTTAGTCAGAATCAAGCTACTTTCAGTGGTTTGTTCTAACTAGGAAGAGATTTGTATATCAGTTTTGCCAAGCTAAACCATTGGATTTAACTATGTAACGTTGTAGTTAAAGTTAGTATTTTTCTAAATTACTGTGATTCTACAGATGATAGGTCGTTATGGTTGTATCGAGGGTGAGGTGTTATATATTACGGGACTGACTCCTTCCCTGCTTCCCTTCCCTTCTGCATCTGTGCTCTGGTTTTGCAGCAATGTTCTTCTTCTGGCTGGTGTCTTGAAAAAGAGATTGCCGGACGCTTCACCTGAACCTGTATCAATTGCAGCATGCAAAACCACCGGTTAAACATGTACAAAATAATACAGTAGATATAATTAACCCAATTATTACAAATACTAATATATTCAAATAATATGTGGCAGGTGTTAACTCACTGTAGATTTATGTTGAGCTTTGAGCTCTATTGTTCTATGTCAATATAACTTTTTTTGTATGTCAGTACTACTGACTTGTTTTACTTATGCCCTTAAGGCATAGTTTATTTTGTTGAACTTTTGTGCTCTATCGTTCTATGTCCATATGACATAGTTTTTTTATGTCAGGACTACTGACTCCTATGCCCATAAGGTATAATTTATAATAATGGGCTTGTGCTCTATTTTTTGTGCTCTATCGTTCTATGTCCATATGACATAGTTTTTTTATGTCAGGACTACTGACTCCTGTGCCCATAAGGTATAATTTATAATAATGGGCTTGTGCTCTATTTTTCTATGTCTATTAGGCTTAGTTGCAAATATTAGGGTCAAGATTAAGCTCCTTAGACTATATAACCATTCTGCGGCTAGTTCAAAGAATAGAATTAAATAATGGGGGATACCAAGTTACCTATTGCTTTGTTTCACTACCTAATTGGTTCTGTAACTGACACTTGTCTCAGATGTGTCTAAGTGTGTACTGGTATTTGGTGCGCCACCTGTGGAAGTGCTACTTGCCCATAGTAGTGGCCCATGGGGTTTTTCTGTTGTGTATGGCCCCTAGTGGTACCTTTAGCATTAGTCGAAAATGATCACTATTTGTCTAGTAATATTGTCCCCTATTCAGGGTAGCAGAATAAATATACTATTGATTGCTCAGACACTAATTAGGAATTGAACATCCGTAGTATCTATATCGCCTAGATTCCTGGTAGTTCGTCCTTACTAGTTGTAAATTAATAGTTTCTCCTCTAGGAGCTTATAACATTGTAATGTCCAACTCTCTATGGAGTTATCTCCAGCTAGCTAGCTCATGTTAAGTACTCCCTTCTAACTTCTTAAATTGGGACTAAAGTTTTGGGGCTTAATTCTTTATATTTGAAATTATGTGTTGTAGTTGGAAGCCTCAGTCAGCAGGCTGGAGTAGAATCATGTATGGTAAATTTGTAATTAGATTTGATTACCCCCACTAATTTATATTGTCTTAGAGTTGCTGCCTTTCATCCTATTTGATGAATTAGTATTTGTCCTGCTTTAATGAGTTACAAGCTTTCTTATTTACACCTTCTGGCCTATCTGTGTGGGTTATAGGGTGTACCTGGGTGCTTCACACCTGATGCTCCTTTGTCGAGCTATTTATATTATTGTAACCGTTTATACTCTCATGTTTAAACAATGGATGGTTTGAATAATTTCTACCTACAGTCCTATGTACTTCCTTTTGTCTTATTTGAATATTAATAAACTTATTTGTTAAACTTGAAATTAATCTTATACTATGTTATTTCCAAACAACATTTATAATTTTATGAGCGTTGTAAACTCTGCCACTCTGCCATTAGTGGACTAACAAGTAAAATTTACAAAAATACAATACTATTCAAATACATATTTAATAACATTGCTTCAATAATAATATTATGAATTAAATTAGATTTTTTTATTATTATTTTTAACATTATAGGATGTTGCAAAAATGTAACTGCGCCAGTCATAATGTTATTTTTTAGCATCAGCCCCTTAAGATTAACTGGGAACTGCCCCCGTCTCAAAATAAAAGGGACATCAGAATCTACATGGGCCAGATTGATTTTTGGTATGAAGTGCACATTCCTTTGAGATGAACGCGTTTAAAATTTTTCTTAGATTAGCTTGGCATCCAATTTTGTCACTGATACATAGGCGAATGCCATTGAGTTGGCCCTATTTAGTACTATACATACACATATATACAAACCAACAATCAAACTTATTTTTATTTAAGGTTACTTATGTCATTAGTTACTCTGTTAATTAGAGTAGTAATCGGTTCCTATAAATACAGGTCTAGAATAGATACTCATAGATGTGAGCTCAAATTAAATAAATATGTTTAACGTTACATGTACAATTTTCATTGACCAAATAAACAATTTTTGGCGACAGTCACTGTAATATTATCTGCGACTAGGCCTACTCTTTTGATTTGAGATTGTACTTTATAATCTAGATCTTTCTTGCTTTGCCAATACAAATAATTTTATAATATATATTTTTGATCAGTTTTCAGTTTGAAAAATGTTCAAACCTCTTGAGTCGTTTCTCTAAAATTTCACTAAATTTAAGCTTTCTATCTCATTGAAATGTACTGAAAACCTTCTCGACAGTTATAAAGACCTACATACATACACACATACACATAAACACACACACACACACACATATACACATAAACACACACACACACATA
>CABFOW010007466.1:2106-14254 GCA_902141385.1 Timema californicum | reverse complement strand
CCCCCCCCCCCAAAAAAAACTCCTGCTCGTAACCTAAAAAGACCCTTCCTGCCAAGTTTCAAGATTTCAAGGTGAGGTATTCGGTAGATACGGTAATGAATGAATGAGGGAGTCAGGACTCTTGTCTTTATATAGATTTAGTTAAATCGTGTAGCCTACTTTTAGATTAATGTATGAATAAGATGTTGTCAAAACCCCTTTTGTTCAAACCAAAATTTTTGAAATCAGACTAAATAAAATAGTTTCAAGCATAATATGTTTTATAGATTTTATTGCCACCTAAGTTTAGATAGTGAGCCAAGTTTCAACAAAAGTGTTTAAAATTACCTTTTAGAAATTTGAGGTACGGTATTATACATATACCAAATGAAATAAATGAAGCACGTAGTATTATTAAACCTCTACTTTTAATATTATTGTTATTATTATCATCGCGTCTTACTACCCGTTCGGGTTATACGCACTTACGCTAATGTGTAATGGTAGGGTGATTGTGAGATGAAATGGAGGACCTACAGTTTAACTTGGAATCCGAACCACGGTGGAGGCCTGGCATTCCCCACATTCACAAGATGTCTTGTCAGAGGTGAAGGAAGGGTTTGGTAATCAGATAAATCTGTGCCGGGACCGAGGATTGAACCCCGGCCGCCAGCACAGAAGTCTGACACCTTAGCCCTAGACCGCCAGGTCACCGTTTCTACTTTTAATAGATTGTTTTGTCACCAAGTTCAACTATTTAGGTGCATTTAAAGTATATGTCACAGATTTTTTAGAAAATAGACTGTACATAGAGAAAATGTACTTTATGTCTCAAGTACTATAAATAGAAGGTTTTTAACCGATCTTGAAAAATTAATTTCTTGATGCTTTCTTTAACAAACAGCTTACTCTGGCGGTTTTCTTTGATTTGTAGAAGGCTTACGACATCACCTGGCGCTACCACACATTGATAACTCTTTAATTGGGGCTTATGCGGGAATATTCCCGTTTTTAAATATCTAATTTATTGTCTGGCACTTCCGGGTAAGGATGTATAAAACTTCCGGTGGTTTTTATTCAGGAGAGTGGGGTGCCTCAAGAAAGTGTTTTTTTAAGAGTTATTTTGAACGATATTGCGATCAATACTGTTTGTCACGTTGTAATTTGTATAATTTTGTAAATGATTGCGATCAATAGTGTTTATCAGTTTATAGATCTTTGTAAATGACTGCGATCATTAGTGTTTATCAGTTTAAACGACTACGAAATGTATTGTCGTTTTGATCTCCCAAGAATTAAACGTCAAATTCAACTTGCTGTCAACAGTCTCTGAATGTGGGCAGTGGCGCACACAGAAATGTACTTGGGGAAATCACTCTAGAACGATTTTGATAACATCTGCTCTTTATAAATGAACTAATTACATTTTTTTAAATATGCATATAATGTTATAAATTAAGCAGAAATTAAAATGCGCAAGAAAACAGTAAAGTTTTTTTTTAAAAGTGTTGCTCATTTCTAAAATATAATGTATCGATCCTAATAGTTATGTTATCTTTAAAATAGGGGTATTTTTAAGGTGCATTGTGGTATACCTCATGAATATAAAGTCGCACGTGCTTAATTTGTCATTCTTAGGCGCGCCTCTATATGTGGGTGTCGCGTAATGGTTATTGCTTTAATGAAGCAGCGTGGAAAATAGTTAGGAAAAACCCAACTGAGATTTGGACTCCGATCTTCTAGTAATCAGCAGAACATGTGACTACTAAAGTGGATCATTACTATTCGTTGAATTCAAGATGACTATGGTGATTTCAACTACATTACTATTTAACAAAATCAAGAAACCCATAGATACAAAACAATTATTTTGGACTTTTACAGAGTCTTTGGTGGCCCAGTTGTTTTTATGCCACACTCAAATCCAGTTTTAAAATGCTTCTGAACCGCATTTACTACGTTTACCTACTGCAAGTATTAATATTATTAGTATTACATTACTAAACTATTATAATATGGTTCAATTTACCATTGCTGATCAGTCTTTTTTTTTAACAGCAACTCTATTTGGCTAAATATTTTAATTTCTTCTCCAAAAATAAAATAGTTTTAGTCTTTAATATATTCACTTCGACTAAGTAATTGCCATAAATGGGCATCTGACTCACTTATTGACCTTGCTGTGAGCCGTTAATCAAAACTGCTTAACTTCTTATACATCTTTCATCTGATGAATCACACCACAAGGAAAATATTCTATCTCGCGCTTATGCACAGTTCTAACTAAATGATGACTGCTTTCAGTTTCTTCGTCTGATAATAACGGATTGTCAGAACACGTGATGAATTTCTAACAAAACTTGGTGGCCACATCCTTTCAAGGATATCTTACATAATTGTAACAAGGATAACTCTTTTTCAAATGTAAAATTAAATTGTAGGGAAAACTGAAAAGTTTGATAAATGATCGGAGCTTAAGTCAAATAATTATTTTTAAATTCAAGTTCAAAGAAATACGTTAAGATTTAAAATAAATCTTTTTAATTATTTTGTCTTAATTATTATTATTTTTAGCACCGCGTCTTACTACCCGTTCGGGTTATACGCACTTACGCTAATATGTAATAGTAGGGTGATTGTGAGATGAAATGAAGGACCTACAGTTTAACGTGGAATCCGAACCACGGTGGAAGCCTGGCATTCCTCACATTCACAAGATGTCTTCTCAGAGGGGAAGGAAGGGTTTGGTAATCAGATAAATCTGTTAAATTAATCTATCAANAGGCCTGGCATTCCCCACATTCACAAGATGTCTTGTCAGAGGTGAAGGAAGGGTTTGGTAATTAGATAAATCTGTGCCGGGACCGAGGATTGAACCCCGGCCGCCAGCACAGAAGTCTGACACCTTACCCCTAGACCACCAGGGCACCTTTTGTCTTAATATAAGCCTATCATATGAATTTATTAAATTTGAAAGAAAAATGGGATAATATTTTAGTATGTTTAAAATCTCTCAACAATGACAGCCAGTATTGAAACAAACTAACCTCAATACACAATATTCAGTACAATTATTTTCATAGACCCGCCTCGGTGGCGTAGTTGGCTAACGCGCTTGTCGTGTTGAGCTCGACTGCTGAGGACGGGGAGATCGAGGTTCGAATCTCGGTCGGGTGAACTGGGGGTGGTTTTTCCTAAATGGTTTTCCACTCTCCCTCCACGCAAATGCGGGTTCACTTCCTCTAATACAACCTTCCCAATTCCTAATCCATTAGAGTAATTAGTAATTAAAGCGTATAACCCGAACGGGTAGTAAGACGTGGTGCTAAATATAAAAATAAATATTTTCATAGGAAGCACCACTTGGAAAATATAAAAACCTTTTTGTTGTTTTTTTGAAAATCAAAATTGATAATATTCTATTATTTTATCGGTGCCATTTTTCAGGTGAACCTTTGCTAATGGTTATTAAAAGTGACATTTGAGGATCACTTGACTTGGTGTGTGAATACGTGAAAGTAGATCTAGTAACTTTTCTAGCTGTCGGATAAGGCCCTTTCTAAAAGTGCTAGAAATGTTTAAAACAAATACTTGAAGCAATAATTTGAAAGGGCTTATAAAAAATATATATATAACGTACCACTTTGGATAGGCTATTTGTATCGTTGGAGATTTTATCGAAGTTTTTAGTTTTGCCCAAGATGTTTTTTTATGATTTATAGGAAATTGCGTGTGTGAGCGAATAAATGTTTACCCTTTTTTATCTTTGACTTTTTGAAACTGTTCGCACCCTTGGTCATAATATATTTATATCTCTCGTGTGTTATGGACGTTATTAATGTTCCGACACTCCTTGAAGATGGCGCCAACAAAGCAACTTTAGTATTGGATTGGTAATAATAACCCACTTCGGTGTCTGCGTGGTCTAAGGTGTCATTCTCGCAATGAACTAGACTGCCGATGACGGGGAGATCGTGGTGTATTGAGGGTGGTTTTTCCTAAATGGTTTTTCCCTCTCTCTCTCTCCGCGCAAATGCGGGTATACTTCTTCTAAATGCAACATTACTCATCCTTAAATCATATGCGTATTTAGTAGATTACATAAGCGTATAACAGATGGTTAGTAAGAAACTGTGCTAAAAATAAAAATAAAATAACCCATTAATATCAGTATTTTAATCATGGCCGTAGGTACTTTTTTTTAGCACCCCGTCTTACTAACCGTTTGGGCTATACGCATATGTACTAATTGCACTAATGGTTTAGGGATTAGGAAGGTTTAATTTAGAAGAAATGCACCCGCATTTGCTTGGAGTAAGTGTGGAAAACCACCCTTATTGTACCCGACTGGGATCGAACCCTGATCTCCCCGTCTTCGGCAGTCTAGTCCAACACGAGAGTAGCGCATTAGACCACGTGGTCACCGAAGCGGGTATGTTTACACTGATGAGGGGAGGCGNGGGGGGGGTGTGGAGATGAGGTAGGTAGGTTTAGAGTAAAAGTTGCTCCGTGTCGTGGAGGCAGAGTGCAAAACCGTTTAGGTAAAATAAACCTCAATACATTCGGCCAGGATTTGAAACCAGACCTCCCCGTCGCCGGAAAAGGGGAGAGTGACGCCTTGGCCGAATTTTTCTCGGGTGATAAACATTTGTACCACAACTTCCTCCAGAGGGGAAGTAAAGCCGTCGGTTCCATGTCGATTGTGGCATTTAAAATAACCCTGGAAGTTACGTGAAAATACTTTTTCCGGCATAATTGGTAGGCTCTTTCGCTCACGTGCATAGAAATTCACCTGTGGTGATGTGTAATCAGTCGATTCAGGAAGGTGAAGTTAAATACCTCAAATAAATAATTTTTTGTTTGAGACATCAAATTTATTTTTTCATCAATAACAAATGATAAATCTATTAAAATTACATTAAATACAGATTTTATAGGTTTTTGTCGAAATAAGGAAAGTTAACACATTGTTCCTATCTTTTTTTAGAAAGTACGTAGAAATTAATCAAGGTCAAAATAAAATAACATTAGTCACTTTGATTTCATAATGTTTGCTATTTTGTTTGATATCGTAAACCAAGCGCAACCCTCAAGTTCATTGCAAACGTGTTTATATTTTTTTATTAGACAACACACCAGCACCTCTAAACTACCTACAATTAATGTGTGTATTCCTCTTGACCTGTCATTGACGGGCTATTGTGGTTTGAGACCTTGGTGGACCTGTGTACCTATGGTTACGTCATGTACCTGCTTTCATAACAATACCTTCGACTGAGGTCTCACCGAATATGCAAATATTGCGTCATTTTAAATAATTTAAAATTACAGGAAGTGTCAATGGTTCGCCCGGTGTAGGTCTTTTACACAGGTTCAACATTGCGGGGATACGCAGAAATACAACAATTACAAGTAAAAATAAACACTTTTAAACATTTAATAGATTTATTTTAAACAAAAAATACATACGTACATATTTATAAAATTATATTTTTATTATGAGATTTAAAAAATATATTAAGTGGCTACTCGTTTTTACCTGCCTAGGTGGTTGAATACTTAAAGGTGTCATTCTCGGGGATCGAATCCCGGTCGGTTGAATTGACTTTTTTCCTAAATGCTTTTCGACTTTACCTCCACGCAAATGCGGATGCGCTTTAAATTAGACCCTACTCATCCGTGACACATCAGTGTAATTAGCTTAGCCCTATATACACACAGCCCAAATGGGTAGTGAGATGCTATAATAAAATAAACATACTTTTTACACTTAAAAAACTTGTAAGCATTTTTTTAAATGTGGCTATTACTTGTATTTCGAGTCTTTGATGACTGGTCCGGATCCTTGTGATCTCGATAGTCAACTGTACGTCACCTGCTTCTGGGTCCGCGTGGTCTAACACGCTACTATCGTGTTGGACTAGACTGCCGAAGATGGGGAGATCGGGTGCATTGAGGGTTTTTTCCTACATGGTTTTCCACTCTTGCACGCAAATGTGGGTGCACTTCATCTCAATTAAACCTTCCTAATCCCTAAACCATTAGTGTAATTAGTACGCATGCGTATAATAAACCGAACGGGAAGTAAGACGAGGTGCTAAAAAAAACTTTACATCCAAATGGCTTAGTAATCATTCTACGATTGGGCTGAGTAAGCGTCTAAAGTGCGGGGCTCTACTAATTATAAGACGACACCTACCTAAACTTGAATGGAATGTGTCCGTTTCATATGGGATACTGGCTGAATTAGGTGAGTGGTTAGCACGTCTGACGAGAGCTGCTCTTGACCTGAAGTACTCTTTCATTGGTTTTCAAAGTGTGGGTCGTGCCTTCATGATGACAAAGGGAGGAGTGGGCGTGTTGAAAATCCCTTATATACATCACACCTTCATATTTTCTCCAAGTCTCACTGCCCGTTTGGGCTATGCGCATCTAACTACACTAAGTTGGGTTGAGCAAGGTAGTATTCAAAGATAATGTATCCGTATTTGTGTGGAGGTACAAAGAGAAACAATTTAGTAAAACACCCTTAATAGCCCCGGCTGGGATTTGATTGCTGACCTCTCCGTCGCCGGAAATCCTGGTTATATGAACCTGCCACTTAGTCCACCTGCCCACCGATGTGGGTAACAAACTGTTATATGTTTTATATTAATTGTTTCTCCCACGCCATGGTTTAGTCTCGGATGTTGCAAAAGCTTTTTCTGGTGAATACAGCTTTTTGGTATAAAAATGTAGTGCGTGGCTCACGTTAGTCCACCAAAAAGGGGGGAATGTAAAGGCAAGGTTGCGCGCGCAACACGAATTACTTCACTGCCAGCATCATTTGCATTTTTATGAAAATACAATTTATGTGTATGATTTGAAACAAAATCAAGATTAATCATTATTATTTGCAGAAGTTTGATGGATTTTATTTTTTATGGAAAGATGAATGATGATTACACATATATCAGTTTAAGAAGAGCGCTACAAGACAAAATTTGAAAACCATTACACTTAGGGTAGTTTTTTTTATCCACTCCTAAGATGAATTCTGGTCAACCCTTTGAAATTCGTCTTATACATTCTACTCCTTTAGGCTGACCAGTTTTTATTAGCTGAAAACAGTACAATAAGTATTTGACTTACGTGGGTAATTTGTTCTGAAGGTTTCCGCGCAAGTTGAAAACCCGCATATGTCGAATTGTACTTAAATAAAATTTATTTTTGACATACATGTTCATTTCAAAGGATAATTAAAGCTAAACAGGTTAGTCTTGTGAAAATAAAAGTTGAAAAAAAAAATGATTTCATTTCAAGGTGGAGTCATCGCCATTTTATTTGTTTCTATTAGCTGTGCGTCAGCTCACTTGGAATGTCATCAATTACGTTGAGCTTGTTCGAGGGCATTGCTGATCGTAACTACAAGTACCGCAATCACGTATCTACGAATCCGCGTAACTCGAATACATCTAAGTAGAGGACTTACTCTATCAATATTGAAAGAGTGTAGCTTAAGTTTTATCAAACTATAGGTGGGCTACCAATGCCTGGGACTTTACTTAGAGCAAATACCAATCCACTCCTTCCCCTCCTGTTTTTTTTCTCTCCAGAACATTAGGACTAAATTTTGATATCATAAAAGTAATATTCAAACAAAAAAATTCTTAAATTATTTATGGGGTGTAATATATTTTGTCAATATATTCGAACATGAACGAAATCATTCCTTTCATAATTAATCCGTAATTAAGATAATTCTCTAGTGTGTGTGATTATGGGCATGTTGTTTAGTCCACTCACTACAACTTTGCCCTTTCCTAACCGTTAGAAAATTATTTAAAAAGGTATATATTTGTAAAGTGACGTCACGTACTAATGTGGCAGCGCACCCACGAGAGACGGATTCATTCTAAACTGTGTTTGAGTACATTCTCAACTGTATAAAATACCAATGTTATTGTGAGCCAACTATACATTAGCGTACATTATGACAGCTAGAGGTGGGTGACCTGTTGATCTAGGAGTAAGGTGTCAGACTTCTGTGTTGGGGGTCCGAGGTTCAATCCTCGGTCCCAGCACAGGTTTATCTGATTACCAAACCCTTCCTTCACCTCTGACAAACGTGTATTAATCACAACTTATGAATGTGTGGAATGCCAGGCCTCCACCGTGGTTCG
Organism: Timema californicum; assembly: GCA_902141385.1. Taxonomy (NCBI): domain Eukaryota; kingdom Metazoa; phylum Arthropoda; class Insecta; order Phasmatodea; family Timematidae; genus Timema; species Timema californicum. The sequence goes on along the minus strand of CABFOW010007466.1, from coordinate 6,113 downwards.
GATCCCACGTCAAACTGTAGGTCCTCCATTTCATCTCACAATCACCTTACCATTACACATTAGCATATGTGCGTGTAACTCGAACGGATGGTAAGACGCGGTGATAATAATAATAATAATAATAACAGCTAGAGCCCATTTAGAAAATATGGGAGGGAGAAACTTTTAGAAATAAACAATTTTTTTTCTGTTAACATTGATAACATTTTAGTATTTCACTTGTATAATTTTAAAGATATTGATATTATTTATCAAAAGTTACAGCTTAAGATCATATTGCTTTTTGTATTAATACAGGAAAGTACAGGACCATACCTAGAAACTTATTTTATTGGGTTCCCGCCTGCAATGGCCAGTGGTGAAACTCCCCATTAGGATATGGCAAGCGTTTTTTTAGCATTACATATATTTTAAAGAAATTTAAAGTTATTTTAAACTAAACCCAGGCTTTAGATGCCAAGAATTTTGTAAAGTCCAATGAGCTTATTTATAGCTTAGACAAGGAGAAATAATACAAAAATACATTATTAATACTTATGGGGTTAGGTAAACAAAAACCCCTTGTTAAGGCCTTGAAAGTAGTTTTAATAGATTTTGTGACTCAGTCGCGGAGGAAGCAAGATTTTTGTAAAAGAGGGGTGGGGGAGACAATTACAAAAATTCTTTGTAGTAACCCGCCTCGGTGGCGTAGTTGGCTAACGCGCTTGTCGTGTAGAGCTCTACTGCTGAGGACGGGGAGATCGAGCTTCGAATCTCGGTCGGGTGAACTGGGGGTGGTTTTTCCTAAATGGTTTTCCACTCTCCCTCCACGCAAACGCGGGTTCACTTCCTCTAATTCAACCTTCCCAATTCCTATTCCATTAGAGTAATTAGTACTTAAAGCGTATAACCCGAACGGGTAGTAAGACGTGGTGCTAAATATTATTATTATCTTTGTAGTATGTCCTATAAAGATATTTGAAATAATCTCCCCTGGAAGACTTTTGAAAACCGAATGTCTCTAGAAGCAAATTGGAATGCAGTGTATCTCAAGCACGACCCATTAACATTAATTTTCAAATTTGTATGTTTCCCAATAGTCCGGGCTACTCGCAACCATACTATTTTAAGGACACAAGAAGTATAGGGTGAAAAACTCCCGGGAGGAAAACATTGTGTAATAAATATATATTTAATCTAAGATAAATATATAACATACAGAACTAAAGTTCGTTTGAAAGTCTTTACTTCCGAGTTAGTCAACATACTATTGGCCGTTGGTCAAAATAGCGAACTTGGGGAACAGTCATAATCATTATATTATATCTTTCAACTAACCATATGAATTTTGACCAAACTTTGTATATTTATTGTTTTTATAACATTTATTTTTATACAAGCTGGCTTTCAGTTTAATATTCGAGAGAATCAAAGGAGAGTGAAATAAATCTAGAATGAGGAAAATGTATTCCAGGAGAGGACTGGGCTATATAATATTCCTACAGCGCTCTTACTTTTTTCCTTACTGCAACTAGCGTACCAGCGAGCGTAGTTGCTGCCGCCTCGTGTGACCGAGATGATCGTCGTGTTGAACACATCACGATCGTCACCGCGGGATCAATTGATCGGGTCACTTCGGTCATGTACGTCATCCTCCAGGGTTGGCCAGGTCCTTTGTTCCGAGACACTGCTCTGTATATGAGAAGGGCCGATGATTTTAATTTCATACGGATTTTACACGTTTTTTTTTCTAAATTTAAGGTTATGTCCATCACGTAATAATTTTGACAATAATCTTTTAAAATAACAGTCCATTGTTCATAGGAATGGCCTTATCCGACAGCTAGAAAAGTTGTTAGATTCGTTCACGTATTCACACAAGTCATGTTATCAGAAGCTGCCATTTTGATATATATTATCAATACATATAAAATAACGCTAATATATTAACCTGCTTCGGTGGCTGCATAGTCTAAGGAGCTACTCTCGCAATAGACTAGACCAAGGGTCTCCAAACGTTTTGAGACGAGAGCCACGCTAGAATTTTGGAAAGTTGTCGCGGGCCGAATCATTCATGCATATTTATTGTTTACACACATAAAGGAAACACTAGCTTACGACAGAAAATACAGGTAACCGTTAGTAAGAATAATTTAAAAAAAATATTTTTTCTATAACATTAACTATTAGTAGACACGTGAATATAAAAATGCAGCTAAAAATAACACACACACACAAATCGATATTTTTCCAATTAGTGAGAAGTATTATATTGTTTCTTTCTGACATAATGAGCCCTATTGGTGGCTGAAAAAATTGTATTCCCGATCATCTACATTATATCGATTGCGAATGTTTATTGGACAACTATGATCGGTAGCTAGAGTTCACATATTTCATTTTTGAAAATGCTTTTGCACACACATAAGTTGTGCCAAAGATTGAAATAACGCTACAAGCAAAGTTCTTTAAATTGCCATTATTGTCATCTTACTAAGTTCCCTTCTTTATATTTGTCCTTTATTACGTTGCTGGACTGCATATCGATCACTTCCAGTTGAAGTTCAGGTGGGAGACTCAATGCTGCAATCATAGGGGGGTTTCAAATATCCTTATGTATGGTGTATGCGCGTCTATATCTGAAAAAGGAGCTTTAAACTGTGCATTCAAATGAGCTATGGCATTAGCAGCAACGTCTACAGGAAACGTGGTCTCACTTTCATTATTTAATTTTTAACAGCTCTTAAAGTGAGTAAAGTAGCTCTTGGTCACTTGTGATTAAAATAAAAGCAGGTTTTTTTTGTCGGAATGACTTCATTTGGATGAACATGTAAGATATGAGCCCATTCTCGCTTTATAGCTTGAAATTTAAATAATTCATATGTCCCTTGAAATTTAAATAATTCATATGCCCTTTCAAATTTGTGAGAAAAGCTAACTTCCACAGCCACTCACTCACCTTCAGTCAGCAAAGGTAGTGAGTGCCCTGTTCTTCTCATTCAGGAACACGTTGAGTTGAGTTGAGTTCAAAGCTCGAAAAATCGTGCTAAAACTGTTCCACGAGAAAGTATTGGTATTGCTGTATGGTGAGGCCTATCATGACTTGGTGCCTCTATTTACTGCAGAAATGTACGAAACTGGCGATGGTTAAGTCCATGCGAGCTAATGAAATTCACTGCCGAAACTACAGGTTCCATTACTCACGCAATATCCAAGTCTTTGTCACATAATGCTTCCTGGTGAGGAATGCAATGCAGAAACATTACTTTGGGTAGAACCTGTTCCCATTGCTTTGTAGATTTTTTCCCCCCACTTCTCGGAAAATGTCGGCACCTGTCGTAGTTCCGTGCATACTGCGAAGAGATGCCAATTTCTCTGTAACTTAAAAATTGGTGTCATTACTCGGTATAAAACAACAGCAAAGAGAAAAACACAAAGAACTCCTTTGCCTTTTCAGCCAGTTAAAATACAATATTATTGCCAATGTCCTCGGATCTACGAGCAACTGTATTTTCCGAAAGACTTATAAATCTTTGAATAGATCCGCTTTTTTGCTGGGAATATCTCTTCTACGGCTTGAAGCATGCTAATTTTAACTAGTTCCCCATCAGTAAATGACTTCCCTTTCTTGGGTTATCTTCTTAAATGTTAACTGCAGCGATAATCAAGCCATGTTTTAAAGTCTAGTTTTTCTGACCGAAGTTCCCCCGCGAATTTTGAGTAATCACCTGAGTGTCTAGTCTATTAATGTTTCCTAATGTTATACTCCTTTATCACTGCAAGTTTTTCATTGCAAATAAAGCACGATGCTTTACGACCCGATTCTGTAACAAAAGAGTCCACACTCGTGCCCACTTTCCTCTTTCATGCGTTGCTTGACATTTTTGATATCAACGGTGAAATCTATGTAACAATAATACTTAACGTATATCTGGCACGCACTGATAATACAACTGCTCGCCAAAGGCCCCCCCCCCCTCTCTCTCCACTAAGTTATTATTATTATTATTATTATTATTATTATTATT
>CABFOW010007465.1:9344-23866 GCA_902141385.1 Timema californicum | reverse complement strand
AGTACTAACAAGACAGTTGCCTCAGTTGTCTCAAGGGACACAGTCCTGCTCAAGATTCCATTGTACTATCATTTCAATGTAAAGTAACTGGTACTTCAGGTGTTGCTGAACTGTTCAGGATATTAACTGTGAAATAAAAATAATGAAACAAACGAGTACTGGTTTTGTTGAAGTTGAACTAATTAAACTATACAAAGACCTTTCAGATGGATGGCGTACTTTTAGAAATGTGGCAATGAAACTTAAAATGTCTAATGCCATTGACTGTAAGTAAGTAGACAATATATATATGCTTCAGCAAAATTATGGTAATTCTTCCCTTATAAAAAAATTCTCCATGGCATGATCCCACAAGCAAATTTTACCGACTGAGTAACCACCAATGCTACCGATGATAGGGCCTGCATTACGGATAGAATGTGTCATGTAGTCAGCCCAACGATCCCCCTCAATCATTAATCTCAGGTTTATAGAGCTAATCCACTAATTTCCCGTTCAAGTAACTCCTAATGAGTTTGAGTTTTGAGTTTGACACGCTACTTCAGAAAAAAATTCCCGAATTGCTTGATATCAAACCCGCTACCTCTAGATTTGTAGCTAGTACCATTGACCACTAGACCACATAGCAGGTCAATTATTTACTTAGGTCCCAAATAAATGTGTCATGATTGTTTAAATGTATCTATGATAATGTTCCATTTAAATCCATTTACATTTAAATTCTAAAACATTAATGGAAATCTGGAGATAGCCTGAATGGGTGGTAAGATTCCACGTTTATGAATAAAAAACATACACAAAACATAACCATTTTCATGTTAATTCTTTGAAAATATATCTAGTTCCAGGAGGTACCTAAATTGGATAACTAATCCTTTCGCAATATTCAAACTCATTGCTATGTTGAAGACATCTACGTCCTACACATTAAATACATGTGGTGGGCTGCACCATATTAATATTACATTCACGTCTATCATTGATGAAAACCCGCTATCGATATCAAACCTTATTTTCTAGAAGGCGTAACGTGAAGATGTAGGCAGGTGAGACCGATCCATGTTCGACTAATTTAGAGACGTATGATTAATGATTCATGACGCCGATACTTTAACTAAGAGCCCACTCAAAACATGACTAACATAGAAACCCGCTGAGAGCAAGTTTGATCGGAATCTTAGTGTCAGAATTATTCAGCGTTACACTATGTTAGGAGAGGTATTTTTAAATATTGATTTAGCTCTTTGCAGTAAAATAATTTTAATATTTCACACCATATGAAGTGCAAATTTAATATCAGCAATTAAAAAAATGAGATTACTATTCGTAATTCCAGTTTATAATGAGGTTTTAAATATATATTATATGTGTGTATACATAATATTACTAGAAGAAAAATATAGTATTATAAAATGTTATGTTTAATTTAAAATTTGTGGTGTTGCCTCATAAACTAATAAGTAATACTTTTAGGAAAATATTATATTTAATTAAAACTCAGCTTGTTCATCAATCTTGCTCTAGGATGGATTGCCGATGACGGGAGATTGAGGTTCGTACCCCGGCTGGATGTGCTAAAGTTGTTTTATACTATACCAATTGCTATTCCCACTCCTCAAAAATACGGATATAGATCCCCTGTATTCCACCTTCGTCATTCCAAACACATTCCAATATTAGAACATAATCTTAAAATACGAATAGTTAATATAATGTGGTGCTAAAAAATGATACGAAACTCCGCACAGACTTTCTATTGTTTAAAAATGGAGATATTTACTTAAAACTTGTAATATATGTAAAAAGAAATGATTTACATAAGTAAACCCAAGCACAAATTGCATTAAACTAATGTAAAAACAATTTTGCATTCCCGGTTTTAAATTTTATAATTTTATTTTTAAAGAATTAATGTCCTCATTTGTATGTTTGGACCAATAAAAAAGATCAATATTTGGTCCAGAAGGGTCAACACTTCGTATTCAAATTTTGAATTCCGGTTAGAATTCTCGACATTTAATTAGGTGTTGCACATCTTCAGGTCATCGCATTGCTATTAAATTCCTAATTTATAATTTTTTTACAATAAAAAATGTTAATATTGACTATTGAGTCCAAAATAGAGATAAAGCATAGCTATACAAACATTTCTCATAAGAGGTTTAGGTAAAAATACCATTCACTTTTTGAGAAACTTACTTATATTTAATTACTCTATGGCATTGGAAAATTATCGAATTCAATTGGATATTAATAGACGTACAATTAATGAATAAGATAATAAAAATTAAATAAATATTATTAAGAAACTTCCATTATTGTTTTATATTAAATAATTTGTTACAAGAGTAATTAATTCCGGTTAAATTTGTTAATTTTTAATAATATATTGATTTAATATAAGGACAATGAATGGTTAAAATACTAGAACTACAGTGAAATAACTATATTAATTACTTTATAAATAATTGTTTGAGAACATACTTTACAAACTTCAAGTGAAATTGATTAGTAGCCACAATTTTGAAGACTATTTAAAAATAATTGTACCATTTGAAAAAATGTATAGTTAATATCATATATAATATCTACATTCTTAAATAAATTTAATCTATTGTTATCGTGAAAAACCGATCTTGATATTATGATGATCCTTATAATTCTTTAGTAAGGAGTGAATAAATATAAGTCAAGTCATGGATGTTTTTATTTCAAGATTTCAGAAACATATGATTCCAAGTTCAAGATTTTATAAATGTGAATACTCATGAAAAATTATAAACAACTGAAAGACCCTGGACCAATTATTTATAATCTTGGAATATCAATTATAGTAAATTTCATAATATTAAAATATTTTATTGACTCAATAATCAGTGTATTTAAAAGAGACAAATGGTAAAAATATCATTAACTAGAAGAATTAACTCCTTCCTTGAGTTAACATCTTCTGGTCATGTAAACACATTGTGTTTCAACCAACGACGACTTACCATTGTATCTGGTACGATATTGATGTACCGAAACATGTCTATAATAGTCTTCCAACATTCTCCATATGATCTGGACTACCAAAACTGAGTAAAGGGACGTTGATTTTAGCTTAAACTTAAACCTAACTCAACTTTTTTTTTATTAAACATCAAATAACTTTAATTTATATGAATTTCTTTGACTGGATATGTTAACCTTATTTTAACATTTTGTTTTAAATAAGCTTTATATTTTTAATCATTATATATAACTAAATTTTTATCGTAATTTTTAACATGTTATTAATGATAGTTTGAGCTTTTGACTCTTTTAAATACACTAATTATTATTTAGTCAATGAAATATTTTGAGAATTATTAAATTTTTTATAATTGATAGTACAAGATTATAAATAACTTGTCCAAGGTCTTTCAGTTGTATATAATTTTTCATGAGTATTCACATTTATAAAATCTTGAACTTGGAATCATATGTTTCTGAATTCTTTAACTAACAATATCTTTTTCTTAACTTATAGTTTTATGTGAATACAAACCCAAAATTTGGGTTTATGATTATTTCTGTCTTCGTGTTCATCTCGCTGTTTGTCTGTCCCTGGCCACGGATCTGAAACGGTTTGATGAATTTTGTTTATAATTATTAATGTATGGATTTTATAGAACTATACCACAAAACGATGGTATTTTACCCTAGCCCTTAAACTAAGAGTAGTTTACTGATGAGTCATTTTATGTTACATTAAAATATTTCAAAAGTGGATATGATGATTATGTTTAAAATGTATATATTTTGGATTTGATATACATGACAAGTAGTGGGGCATAACTGGTTTTTGGGAAGGAAAGCTTACTAATAGAACATTTTTGAAAATTGAAAATATTTCTTAAACGTATCTAACGATTTGGTTCTAAATGTAAATTTAAGGAGTGTTTGACAGTAAAATTATCCTTATATACTTGGTTTTGGGTAAATATTCTATAAAGGGCTATATAGTGGTGATAGGTAACGTTTGAATATTAAATTTAGTTTGAAAATGACTATTTAGCTTAAAATTAATATTTGGGCAGTATTTGACATGGAACGACAAATAAGATTGTATAGGTACTAATCTTTCAAGTGAAAATTTGGTTATGGATAATTTACTGATTCCTTCTTTTATATGAGTATTTAAAAAATGTATATGGTTATTTGGTTCATAAATTGGTATCTCTTAAGTTGTTTGCATTATAAATACATATGTATTTTTTTTTCTAAAAAAATATAATATAGTGCTTAACAATTAACTGATTTTTGTAAAAAAAATAGTCCAGTTATCTCTAAAGATCTCTAAAGAAGAAAATGAGACTATATTTCTACTGAAAAAATAGTTGGTTTACCTTATCGAAAATAATTGTCACTATTTAAACTGAATATACACAACCCTCTGGTAACAACCATTAACATTCAGACTTAAATCGCTTGTTCTTATTCATTAATTCTTTTCGCATAAATTTGCGGGTGTTTCTGATAGTAAAATATGATAGATTTTTTAAATATTTTGGAATTAAATGGTAATATGCAAAACAGGTATCTCAGAATATGTGAGGCATCTTCCAGTGTGTGATAAATAGTCATCTTGACACTCAATTTTGCATTTTGTGTTCTCATCCATCGCTGTCTTGTTTCGTTTACTTTTCAAATGGAGTCGTGAATCTATTGCTCGCATCTGTGAAACGCTCCCATTCTTCCGCTGTGGGCCCGGAGAACAACATTCATGGTAAAAGGGCATATGTCACAAATATATGTATCACTGAAATCTCGCTATACGTAAGCATATGTAATAATGTGTTAGAGGCAAGGGAGTTTGGATTTGGAATATTATTATTATTATTATTATTAGCACCGCGTCTTACTACCCGTTCAGGTTGTACGCACTTACCCTAATGTGTAATGGTAGGGTGATTGTGAGATGAAATGGAAGACTTACAGTTTAACGTGGAATCAAAACTACTGTGGAGAACTGGCATTCCCCACATTCACAAGACGTCTTGTCATATGTGAAAGAAGGGTTTGGTAATCAGATAAATCTGTGCCTGGACCGAGGATTGAACCCCAGCCGCCAGCATAGAAGTCAAACACCTTACCCCTAGACCACCAGGTCACCCGATTTAGAATAAGAATACTTCTATTTGCGTGGAGGTAAAGTGGAAGAACACTTTGTTAAAAGACACTCAGGACATTTGACTGGGATTCGAATCATAATCTCCTTGATATCAGAAGTTTAGTCTATTGTAAGAGTAATGCCTTGCATCATGCGGTCACTGAAGCAGATCCTATCAAATCCAATTTAGTAAATGAAAGTTGTTTTCTATTCACTACTCTACATCTTACTACATATCTGGGATATCAGAATTTAGCTACACTAATTGTGGTAACAATATGTAAGTTAGAATTTAGAGGGAATATCCCCGCCCTAGCGGTGAGTAAAACTGGGATTTTTTTTACAAACAACCCTGATTATATTCAAATTACTTACTCATAACCGTAAAACCAGGACAGATGGGCTTGATGTCTTGTCAATATGATCAAAGTGGAGGTATACAAGATTTGTATTTAAAATTTAAAGAAAGAAAGAAGTTTGTTATATACTGCCTTTGTCAGATCTCCTGGATACAGATCCAAAGTAGCAAATTTCCCAGTGAATCCGTGGTTCTGAAACGGGTTCAACTCTGTCTCGTGTGGACCGTTGAGGAGATAATTGACTAAATAAGTAGTGGTTTCGGTTTAGAAAATTGAGATTATCGGTGGGAGTGTTAGTTGTTCCGTCCACATAACACTTTTTTTTCTTTCGAAAATGTTGTCACTATCTTCGCCAACACGCGATGGCCAGTCGGTCAGTATGGATTGCTTGCGGTATGAGGCAATGGATTTTTTAAAGTTCTGATACAATTAATTCAACATGACGTTATCCACTCCTATGTGTGGGTAATCAAGCACATTTAGTCTTGTTTGATGGTGTTAAAGAGATAAAACCTGAATTCCAGCTGAGTGTATTAATGAATATGTTTCCAATACATTTTTCCAACTTTCTCTACACTCGTACTTGTCCTTAAAATTACACCTACCTCATTCTCCTATTCTATATCTTCATATAGCGTGAAGAAATAAACCTATGCAGTGGAGAAATATATTTAGAGATTATAAAATGACAGTGAAGTTTATTCATTTGAAATTTAAACTAGCTACAAACTTTACCAATTAATTTGTTTCAAAATCATTAATGCAGTTTTTCACTGAATAAAATTTGAAGATGCTGACATAGAGTCCTTAATTATAAACATTAGATAACACATATATACATATGTATATATATATATTTTATTATCTGTATTTTGTGCACTGTGTCCTACTACCCGTCTAGACTATGAAAGTATTTGCACTATATATATATATATATATATATATATATATNTATATATATATATATATATATATATATATGGTTGAGTAAGTTAAAATCAAAGTATATCTACCATAATACTTTTAAAGGGAGGCTAAAAACAATTTAAGGTAAACTATCCTCAATGCATCCACCTAGGATTCGAACTATGAACTACTAGTCACCAGCTAATCTGACCAATATAGTATAAAGGGTTAGCCCACCTCCCACCTATTCAAATTCCTTTAGTACAATTCTATCCTACCGGTTATTTGGGGCTAAACTTTATTCTCAATATTTATTATTTTAATATTTGTACATGGACCATACTTGCACACACATCGTGACCCGTCTCAGTGACAGAGAGACTGATGCCGGTCCATTGATCTTCCTGCACCCCAAATTGCCTGGAGGGAATACTATAACGTCCCCCAACCCTCACCCCGCCACTACTTTTTAACCCCTTTCTTTGAGCTGACTTTCCCAGTCTGCATGAAAGCTTTATGAATAAAGATTTTATTAACATACTCTTCATAACTCTAGACTGTACTGTCGAGATATTCCTTGAGGCTCTACCTGTTGTAATAAACAGTTGGCACTGTTTTATATGGCAGACGAAGGCAAATATTTATAAAAATCTTTTGAGTGCCATATTCGCACATGTTCAAATATTATTTTAAAATGACAGGTATAAGGTTTATCTATGTTCAATGTACAATGTTCACATTCATGAAGTCTCAAAGGTAAAATTTATATCAATATTTAGTGTGCTCTCCTTAGCAACATTCTACAAAAGAAACCAATATAATATATGGTAGAAAATGTAAAAATTATTTCCTTTGCTAACTTTATCCATTTTTTTAAAAATTTCAATTCCATTTAACATTAATTATCATATATTTAATTTGAATCCAATAAAATAAAAAGTATTAATATCGTTTTTGGTCAACTTTTATTTATAAATTAAGCTCAATGAAATATTGGCTATTATTGCAAGCAAAGCATTAAGTTGTATAGTGTAAGACATCTCACCCCATGATTAGCAGCTACTTTAATGAGGTAATATAACTCAAACGAGACAATTCATTGTGGTTAGTTTTTTCTGTATTCGACTTTAGTAAACGGTGAAATTGAATTAGTTGAAACAAATCAAAAGGAATGGGTGAGCCATGTAAGACGTGGCTAAATGTTGTAAACGAATGTATGAAAAGGAGAAACGTTAAGAGGTTTTAATAATTAAAGAACATCTCGGCTTATAGATAGATTTTGTTGAAGCGAAGTAAGTTTAGGGATGGGTTGAGAAAGTTAGTGAGGATGGATTAAATAAGAAGTGTTTATTTGAGCTATATTATGCACAGTTTCTTGCCTACCCCGTAATAGAAGGGCGTGCATGTATGTATGTGTGTATGTATGTATGTATGTGTCTGACGTATGTACGTATTTAGTTAAGTATTTATGCATATATGTATGTGTGTATGTATAAGTATTTATGTGTGTGTGTATGTATATATGTATATATGTGTATATACCTGTGTACATGACCTCTGAAACAGTTTAACAATGTTCTGAAAACAAAAATCAATATTTGTTAGTTGGTAAAACCTTTTGACTAATCTCATTTTCAATTTAATTAAATAAAGAATGTATAAAACACATTTTTATACTTTTTATGTCTGAATCGTAATCTTGTATTTAATTTACCTGTTAATAATTGCTGAAATGGGCTGCTCAATTCAAATTTTTTGTAACGCTTTTTGTGAACCTATCCTTTCTAACAACCTGGACAGTCAAGATATTTACATTAATGGCGAGAGATGATAAAAGTTTAATGTATCCTTACCAAATTATTAACCATACCACGACTGTTTCATAATAGGTACATACTTAGTTGTATTGGATTTTAAATGAGATATATTGCTTAAGAATTCCACACATAACCTTTTGAACATAATTGTATATGTATTAATAAGACAGCTTTCATGTTTCAATCTAAGCCTGCTAAACAAGAGGGAGGAAGAAAAGTGGTAGAAGAAAGTGAAAATAGGGGTGAAATCGGTGATTAAAGGGGAGATGGTTAAAAGCAGGGGGAAGAATTAAAATTGTTTATATAGGTTGGATTATATTTAAGTTTATAATAGCTGAAAAACTCATTTTGAGTCAACAGAAATAAGCTGTATTATAATTAGTTGAATCTTAACAAGGCTATAAGGTGGTCTTTCTAAATTAAAATTACCTTAAGCGAGCGTTAAGATAACATACAGGACTTGATATACTTAAGTATTCTTAGCTGAACACAGATAACTTAAAAAATTATTTAACAAGGTTCATTGGAATTAAATGGTTATTATTGATTAAAATTCATCTTTATAGACAGCTAGAAACTAACCATATCTCACATATGTATTCTCATTTATTAAACGTTAAAATAAATTATGTTAGGTTTAATTATATTGAGTTTAAATTAAAATGAGATGTTATATAAGATTTTAGCAAACTTTCTAGATGAATATTATATATGCAAAGTAAATAAATAATCATGATAAAGGGTTAATACATTATTACTTAACTCGTTTAAGTGAAGCCTTTAAATCAAGATAGGACGTGAGATAATTTTACCAGACTTCATTTCCCTTGGGCTTGGGTACATTTTGTTTCTAACCATATTTGAGTATAGTTGTGTATACTACTTAGCCGGATACGTCCCTTTAGAGCAGCTCGTTGTCTGCAACACTAACTGGTTTAACAAGTAGAGGTGACAAGGGACACATTCTCTCTCTGCTGGCAAAACTATCGACGTGGGCATATCATGCCTTGTGAAGCTATCACATTCTTGGTAGCACGTGGACTATCCCTGTCTATAGTAGATCTGACGCGATACTCTTGCAATAGACTAGACTGCAGATGATGGAGAAATCGAGGGTTGAATCTCAGTCGGGTGAACTTAGAGTGGGTTTTTCCAAAGTTGTTTTCCACTTTCCCCCACCAAATGCGAGTGCAATTCATCTAATTCCAATAATACTCATCCCTAACTCACTAGTGTTATATATTTATTTAATATATCAGTGGAAGTATATGGTCTTGCCAGTAGAAATGTTTTAGTTTAATAACTGTACGTGGAAGTTTACTTTAAAGTATTTAGTGCTTTTTAACTTGCGTGGGCCGTGACTTTTTTTTTTTGGAACGAGCTTTTAAATTATTAAGAGTTTATAATCATAATTGTAAATTCCAACATATAAGTGCACATTTTTGTGTAGAGGCGCTATTGATTTTTAAAATTTTAAACCTCTGCGTCCGATAGATATCGCGCAATGCTCATGACAGACAGACAAACCCAAATTTTATTTATTTTATTAATATAAATAATAGATATGTAAATATGTATTATTTATTTGTGCATGCATTTATTATTAATACATAATATATATTAATCTCTATACTATTCCTCTATATATTTTTATTTATACGTATATATTTATTTACTATATATAAGTACATGGATATTATTTTACTATTTATTTATGTGTTTATATTTATTTACTATATAATATATATGTGAGTGTTTGAGAGAGAGTTTATTTATTTGAATTAAAGATTGCACTGATATAAGTAAAAAAAAATGGCACTGAACTTCGCACGGACTTTCTCACTTTATTTTTTTAAAAAGGAGATATTTACTCATAACTCGTAATAAATTATGTGAAATGAATTAATATACACTAGCAAAACCAAGCATAAATTGCAGAATATTTATGTTAACAATTTCTTAATTTTTGGTTCAAAACTGTATAATCTTATTTTTAAATAATCTATGTCCTAATTTGTATGTTTGGACCGATAAAAAATATCAACATTTGGACCACAAGGGTCAACACTTCGTATTAAAATTTAAACTTCCGATTAAAATTTTTGACATTTTATTAGGGGTTGCAAATCTTCATGCCATCGCATTGCTAATTCCCTCATTTATAAATTTAGACCAATAAAAAATGTAAATATTGAATATTAAATCTAAAATGGAGATATATTATTGTTGTACAAACATTTATCTAAGAGGTTTAAGGAAAAACAACATACACTTTTTAACTTTTTGAGAGACTTACTTATATTTAATTACTCTATTGTATTGGAAAATTATTGCGTTAAAATTTAAGTAGTATTTATTTATCAACTAAAGCTCACAAAACTGTATTAATATATTTGCCAATATCTCAGAAACGGTTGATTTTATAAAAATATATTCAATATAAAAGTTTTTTATTTTTAATCGTACGAAAATTTTCAGTGATAAATTATTTAGTATCTCAAATAGTTGCGTAGATATGGAAGTTTCTGCTTCTGCAAAGTACTCTGAAATTAATTTTCATGGTAAAATGAAAATAGCCAGTTTATTTATAATCTTAATTAACTCATAGATACGAATTTTAAACAAATCATTAAATCCGATTTTTAGAAAATAGATTATTTTAAAAATCTTTTTGCCCTTTAATAAACTACTATTAATTTCAAGTTTAAAGAGACACACATACATAAGGCATTGCAAAAACCACTTTTTAGGGTTCCGGGAGTGATGAGACGTTGACATTAATCAAAGTTTAGGGTTTGTTTATTTACGGTCGCAATATTTACTTTTTGTTTTCGAAAAAAATATATATATAAATATATTTTGGCATATAGCTTGAAATTTATTGGATTTATAAAAATATGTTTCAAATAAAATATTTGTTTGATAAATAGACCTAGATATTGGTAGCGATAAGTAATTTCATATCTCAAAAAGTTGAGGAGATATTATGAATAAAGATAACTTACGCATCAGACCAAAGCCCTAAAGTCATTTTGCCGAAATATTGAGATTATCCATTTTGTTTATAATATTTATCTATATTTAGAAATGAAATTTAATCAAAATCATTTAAACCGATTTTGAGAAAATCGACTTTGTCTTTTTGCCCTTCAGTTAACTACCCTTATTTTTAGAGCTAGATATCCAATTCAAAAAAACCCTCAGGGAAGCCCTATGATAACCCTAGATACCAAGACTTATCCCAATTCGTAAAATATTTTAGGCTCTAGTTGTAGTTAGAGACAGACAGACGGAAATTCAAAAACAAATTTTTTCGAATTTTTGGGGCTCATGAAACGCCTAGATTCATCAAAATCTCGAGTTCAATTTTTTTGACGATCACTATTCTTTATCAACCTGTAAGATAGCGAGAAAGTAAAAAGATCATGTACAAAATAGTAAACATATGATACGTGTAAGTCTAGGCCTCTTGCCATAAAAAATAATTATTATGGTACTATCCTAAATTACTCAACTAATTATAAACTTCTCTTTACTGGTCATTATTGAATTCGAAATGTGGTAGTGTGCTGGATACATATAACACGATAAGGCCACAAGTAATAATAGGGCAGTACATGAATGCTCAAATCAAATTTAAAAATCTTTACAGACTATATAAATAATGATAATAGCACATGGCCCCAAAAATACTCTACGATAAATTAGTAAGGCATAGAAATAACCGGAAGGGGGAAATGATCCCTAGCCTAATGTCGCTTGGATACAAATATTTTATAAGAAAGAAAATATATATTTATTTTATCTAGAAATATATATATATATATATATATATATATATATATATATATAATATTTCTAACCCAGAATCGATTCTTTGAAGTAACATAATAATGGCTATAAATATCTGTTTTAAGATTCAAATTGATAATATATAACTAGATGAACAATTTAACAAATAATTAAATATATATTACAAACTCTGCTTCCCAAAAGGCTAAATTTACAATTATTATAGATACGTTCTTAGAAATACAGTTTTTTTCATACAATGCTTGACATAATATAATAAATTAAAATAATATATAATATTTCTTCATCAGGAAAAATTACGAACACATCTTTTACAATTGATTGCATTACACGCTAAAATCAATATAAAATTAAATTGATAATATACCCTGTTGTTCTCAGAATTTAGCGTCATTAGGACTAGATATTTTGACAAGGCAGTCACTGATATTAATTTTAACACGAAACACAAAATTATCTTTGGTCATCATTCATTAAGTTAAAACAACCGAATAATAATTCAAAGGTTTGGAAAATATATTTCTAATTACTTTTTCTCTGCCCAAGGTCTTACTACCAGTTTTGATAATACACACATGCACTAATCACACTTATGTGTTAGGGGTAAGGAAATTTTGTTTTAGAAGAAGTGTACCTGCATTTTCAGGGAGGAAGAATGGACAACCAGTTTGGAACAGCCACCATAATTGAACCCAACTGGTATTCGAGCCCCGATCCCCCTGTAATCGTGAATCCAGTATATTGCAAGAGTGACGCCTTACACCATTCATATAAGATATTTTATACTATTCAATGGATTAGAACGAACGTACGATAGTAACCATCGTTAATATCAAGTCCATGTCAAGCCTGCTTGCCGGGTTCTCCCATCACCACCATATTGTAATCCTCACGTGCTGTTCCAAGTTATCACCCAATGGATATATGGATGGCTGCCTTCTAAAAGGAATCTCATTCATTCTCTGTCAGGTCATAAACTTTGGTAGGGCCGTCAATCGCAGTTAAAGCACAAGAAAAGATAAATAAAACGTTATTCTTGCCGTATTTACCTCATTCACTCTTAACACTATGCCGACTGCTTAGAAGAACGTTCTTTCGTCATGGTTGGCATCTTATTTCCTTGAATCTTCTCTTTTATTCTTCCACAATTTGACGGCGCCATTCCTTGCCCTCCCCCCCAAAAAAAGGGAAAAAGAAACCGAAGGAAAAGTTCGAGGAAACGGAATTATCATCCTGTGGTTGTCTGCTCATTCTCACCAGGCTGACTTATGTTTACTCGTGACATAAAATGAAACGGCGTGTTTCTGTGGAAGAACACAGAAGTAGCGTTTGGCGGAAGATTTTAAATGGCATGTAATAGAACCAACGGTAAAAGTCGGAGAGGAGCACTGGTTGGTAAACGTTGAATGGTTGTTTTGATTTTTTTTCTCCCCTTCAGAATCTTTGTTTTTATGACCCCCAATCTTACTGCCTGTTAAGGCTATACTTAAGTGAATTAATTAAGGATAAGGAAGGTATAGTTAAAATTAAATTAATCCTCATCTGGCTGGAGAGAATGAGTTAAGCCAATTAAGAAAAAAGCCACCTTAATACACCCTATGACGATTATAGTCCTTATCTGCTTGTCACCGAAAGTCCAGTCTATCGCTATAGGCTATCTACTCTTAAATTGCAGTGGTCTACAGTCCCTTATGGAAACACACTTACCAACTATTTATGACCCAGTCTTCTCCCCGTTACCGTTGCTATCTTTTTACCCAACGTAGTTGGGATTTACTAGCGTAGTTGTCATGTTATTAGTAGTAGCACCGCGTCTAACTACCTGTTCGGGCTATACGCACTTACGATAATGTGTAATGGTAGGGTGATTGTGAGATGAAATGGAGGACCTACAGTTTAACGTGGAATCCGAACCACGGTGGAGGCCTGGCATTCCCCACATTCCCAAGTTGTGATTAATACACGTCTTGTCAGGGGTTAAGGAAGGGTTCGGTAATCAGATAAATCTGTGCCAGGACCGAGGTTTGAACCCCGGACTCCAGCACAGAAGTCCTACACATTACCCCTATACCACCAGATAGGTCACCCAGTTACCATTGTAACGTTGCTTGAGATCAACGTTACAAGCAAGAAGCAAATATGAGTTAAATAACACCAAGTCTACAACCACGAAGAGTAAACATAACAACACTCACCAAAACTGCCCCGTTTCTCGGTCTCTGTGTGTGAAGTCTCGTCAACAAACATCCCGGCCCACGCACATTGTTCTCGCCCCGAGTGAAAAGGCGTAACTGATAGACAGTGGAGGTGTGGCGTGGTGAGCGTGGCATTTCTCACGTTGCCCCATGGGAAGTGGTCAGGTGGTGATCACGTGATGTTCCAGACGTCTCTCCAATGACCTATTTGTTCTTTACCACCAATCCCGCTGTTTCATGTGAATGTTCTACTATGTTCTTTTGGCTTCCCCTATGTTCCCCTCCTCTCAGAGAAAAA
>CABFOW010007464.1:6461-23892 GCA_902141385.1 Timema californicum | reverse complement strand
CACAATCACCCTACCATTACACATTAGCGTAAGTGCGTATAACCCGAACAGGTAGTAAGACGCGGTAATAATAATAATATATATGCGTTCTTATGATCATAATTTTTTCCAAGATTCTGACTTGACTAACTTTTATTTTCTAAACTAAACAAGTTACAGGTATTATTGTGGTAGGGGGAGAGGGGTGAATTTACTCCCCACCCCACACCTGTGTTAATTGAAAGTGTTTTACTGTTTCAGTTGTGCTGCTGATGAATACAATCCTCCTCCTCGAGACAAAATGTCAACTCTATCTCACCATTGCCATTTGATAGCAATAAACATGTATATACTTGCATATTGTGACCATTTTATTTAGACCTACAGACTACACTCACTAGTAAACCCCACAATTTTCATCCTGTAACCTCAGGATGTTGCCCACAGGATGAAAGAAAATTCTCTTAAAATGAAAAAAAAAAAGTTGTATTTATTGTTATGTTCTAATTACAAACATTTTGTACACAATATTTTAAAATAAATTATTTTTTATAGATGAAAACACTAGAAAAATCTTTAGGATAAAATGTCCTATTTATTCTTTCAAAATAATTTATTTTGTTACCCACGTCACTGTCACTGCCTGCTCGGGTTGTCATACAGGATTAGTAATAATTCAACCCACCACGGTCACCTGAGGACATCTGTCCTAAATTTATCTCCAGCGCACACCAAATTTGTTTAGAGCAATGCATAACCTTCTAAACACCTATTGTAAACTAACATGAGTTTGTATGTATGTGGGAAAAGGGGACTGGTGTACTTTGAGGCCTACTGTTTTCTGGTAAGTGTGTGGGCCTTGCCCATTTACCCCCCCTCCCTTTCAACAACTAACTTAAAACTAAAAAGAGGAACAGTTCTGCTTTCAATGGACAAAGATGTGATGGCTGCCTTGAAGGATATCAACGGTTACCACCCAAAAGTGTGGCTCGTGAAATGTGCAATACAAATACCTCGAGCAAATAATCTTTAAAACCTTAATGACCATATGTAGAAATAGAGTGTTAAAATTTGGAGGGCAGGAAAGATGGAAGCGTTTTAACTAAAGTGACATGGTCACAATTTTTTTCTTTTCTTTTCAAATGTTTTAAAATTATTATCCTAACCATCCCAGCATAATTATAGGTACAATCAGACCTCATGCCTTTAATCTATCATGGAACAATCTATAAATATTATAATTACTATATTATAATATTAAATGTTAAGTGATGATTAAGTCATCATCTTTTTCCAGCCTGTAACCAGGTAAGTTTAGTAAAATACCTCCATCTTCCTTTATCCTTCTCCTCTCACTTGCACACCTGCTGCTACCTCTTCCTCCATCTCTTCCCTTAATCTTCATGGAATCCTCTCCCCTTCCATCCTCATTGAGTGACCCTAGCTTCCCCAACTATCTCGTGTACCACAACTCTGAACCTTACATCTTCGTTCCTCTTCTGGTGACAGCTAACATGCTCCTCATGGCCTCCACTATTATGATTAGGTATGGGCCCTTCTCTAATCCTTAAGGATATTCTCCAATTAGAGACTCAAATACTTTTTTTTTTAAAGTGAAATTTATTTTAGAGATCTAATAATACTTAATGGTGGTTCAGAATCAATTATAAATATAGGATGAATTTTAACACTTAATTTAATGTATTATTGTTTTAATGAATGCCTTATAAGAAATAATGTCAATATTCAGTTACTATTTGTATTTTATAGTATTACACTATTTTTATATTTCCTTATGTTCATAATTATTCAGATTCGTAAAATAGTGGATTTGACCCAACCCAAGTTATGATTTCTATTTTTCACAGAAATTTAGGAATAAAATCGGAATTAAAGAGAAAATATATTAGCAATAAGGAAATCTAAATCTCTTTATGTTTACCAAGGTTTTAAAATTTGGGATCCAACCCAGCTCTTTAAGTGAAGGAACCAAAGGAGCGAATATCCGCATTGCACCTGAATCGCCAACCTCGCGGCCGCAAATGTCCCTGGTTACGAGATTCTCCGAGAGAGGCCGAGTATACGGTGTAATCTAAAGGTCCACGGCCTGCTTCTGTTGTTTCCTGTCCCTCTTGGCCCCAAACTGCTCCCAAGGGTGTTCGACCTTTGTCCGAGGCTTGACTTGCTCCTCCCACTGCTTGCACCTCAGCCGGTACATCCGGAATATCTTCCTGAAAGTGTCCTTCTTCTCCGCCTCCTCCGCCGAGTGGTGCTTGTCATCCTGGAATGTAACACATATTTAGGGGTGTGCCTGAATGAAGCTTAGTGGACGACTCCTATAGCTGCAGTATTGCGCTAAGACATCTTTTCTTGTAGAAATCTCCACGCCTAGTTATTGATTCAATACCGGTGATATCCCACTCAGCTTTGTTCTTGCATATAAAGTCTCATGTCAGAATATACAGGTCTGGCGGTCTAGAGGTAAGGTGTCAGACTTCTGTGCTGGGGTCCGGGGTTCAATCCTGTCCCGGCACAGATTTATCTGATTACCAAACCATTCCTTCACCTCTGACAAGACATCTTGTGAATGTGGGGAATGCCAGGCCTCCACTGTGGTTCGGATCCCACGTTAAACTGTAGGTCCTCCATTTCATCTCACAATCACCCTAACCATTACACATTAGTGTAAGTGCGTATAACCCGAACGGATAGTAAGACGCGGTGCTAATAATAATAATAATAAAGGTCTGTCCTGTGAGTCTGCCATGATACACGTGAGGTTAAGTTTTGGACAGGCTCAGGGCCACATACTTCTAAACAAATAGGACTACCGTTGGAGCTGGATGGATGTTTTGCAAATGTATGATTATTAGAGAAAGAGAAAATACAACAAATTAAATGTGTAATGAACTCCAGGTCTCCCTCACTATACAACTACTTCCTGAGGAAGATATGTAATGTTGATAGTCTGAGATCCCCCACTATACAATATGTAATGTTGATAGTCTGAGATCCCCCACTATACAATATGTAATGTTGATGGTCTAAGAGCCCCCACTATACTTTATGTAATGTTGAGAGTCTAAGAGCCCCCACTATATTTTATGTAATGTTGATGGTCTGAGAGCCCCCACCATACATTATGTAATGTTGATGGTCTAAGAACCCCCACTATACCTGTTTAAGTTTCTCCCAGGCTCTCTCTTCAAACTTGCGCAGGTGTTCCATAAACTGTGGCCCTGGAGTGACTTCCTCACGCCTGGCTGTCTCCAAGATCAGCAACACGTAACCAAAGTGTGAGTGGTACGTAGCCTGCCTGAGTAGTGTGCCCAGAATGACGTCATTGACTCTGGACCAATGATAACACAAAGTCGGACATTAGCCACCAGTTTATCAAGTTAAACATTGGATATACACAGTGTGGCTCTTTACGATGATTACACTGTTGCCACTGTACAGAGGGCGTACTTTGCAACAGAAACCTGGCCAATGGTTCCAATAAAGACCAGCAGGGTTATTCTGAGTGTACGTGGTCGTTTGTCAGCAACTACGGTTTGCAATCTGTTGTTGGGTAAAGTTATCGAAACAAGCGATTTTGAGCTCATGACGGGAAGGCCAAGGTATCCATAGAAATGAGTTTTCAACACAATTTATTACAATTGGCAACATGAATTAGCAAGAGCTCATTGCGATTTCAAAGAAAGCAGATTACATAATTTTTATTAGTCATCACATTATTCTAAAGTCTTGATCAATCAATTTATCAGTTACTATTAGAATCATCATCATCATCAACTGCTTCCAGCCTGTGCCCGAGTCTGTTTAGTAAAAATGCCTCTATTTTCCACCATTCTTCTCCTCTCACTTGAGCACTTTCTGTTAAGTGTTCCTCCCATGTCTTTCTTGGCCTCCCTTGTGGTTGTTTTCCTACATACTTCATTGCCAATATTTTCTTTGGCATCCTCGCTTTTTCCATCCCCATTACATGACCATACCATCTCTGCCTTTCTTCCTCTACTAGCTCAAATACTCCTCCCTACTCTTTCCTTGATAACTTCATTCACCCGCCTCGGTGGCGTGGTTGGCTAACGCGTTAGTCGTGTTGAGCTGCTCGACTGCCGAGGACGGGGAGATCAAGGTTCGAATCTCGGTCAGGTGAACTGGGGCAGGGGGGGTTCCTAAATGGTTTTCCACTCTCCCTCCACGCGAATGCGGGTTCACTTCCTCTTAATTCAACCTTCCCAATTCCTAATCCATTAGAGTAATTAGTACTTAAAGCGTATAACTCGAACGGGTAGTAAGACACGGTGATAAATATTATTAAATATTAATTGATAACTTCATTCTCATGTCCTCCACTTTCCTGGTCTCTTACATTCACTGTCCTTGTTTCTGCTGCATGTGTGACAATGGGTACAAAGTACGCCCTGTACAACACTTCAAGGGCACTTCTCTTACACACCTATAGAACTATCCCTGCTGTCCTCTATACTGCATCCAAACTTACAGCTTAACTAGGCACTATCCCCCACACCATCAAGCATCAGAACTAGCGGTAATCTGGAAAGCAGACTAGATCAGCTTGTAGCAATATTAACTGTAGGAAATGAAGTTGATCAAATAGGTTCAGTTACGATCCAGATCGACTATTCCACACTCCCCCAAGACTCCTTATCTGTGTCACCTGAAACTCGCTTCCTTCATGTCCCGCAAAAGTGCCTGAGCCTCTTCTTTGGTCCGACAGCCGAGCGCCAGGACACCAAACGTCACGATGTCTGGGTAGAGTTTGGCTTCTCGGATCAACTGCAAGACTTGCTGGAGTTCAAACAAATGAGATGACATTTTGAATCATTTAAATGTTCAATAATTATGTATAGCAGGAACCAGCCTCGTGGTAGAGAGGTAAAAGGTGCCAGGTTCGATTCCCAGCTGGTACCGGGGGATTTTTCTGGACAGAGTAATAATTCGCATGGTCACCATTAGTTATTATTATTATTATTAGCACCGCGTCTTACTACCCGTTCGGGTTATACGCACTTACGCTAATGTGTAAAGGTAGGGTGATTGTGAGATGAAATGGAGGACCTACAGTTTAACGTGGGATCCGAACCACGGTGGAGGCCTGGCATTCCTCACCTTCACAAGATGTCTTGTCAGAGGGGAAGGAAGGTTTTGGTAATCAGATAAATCTTTGCCGGGACCGAGGATTGAACCCCGGACACCAGCATAGAAGTCCAATACCTTACCCCTAGACCGTCACCATTAGTTAATCAGGCTTAAGTTAGGTTAAGATCGTCTTTGGTTTTACTCCGTCATATTCACTTTCATAATCCCATCACCTCATCAGGACACGGGGAAAAGCCTCCACGAAAAGAATGTACTATTAGTACAATTGTGCGTCCCCTGGGCAACAGAACATTAGTACTGGCTAACCTTTCTGCAAACTGGGCAATGAGTGATGTAGTGCAAAGGTGCCATTATTAAATGGTGTATTATTTATAGCAGGGATTAAAAGATTAACTACTTGAAATCTTACATTTTTAATACTATGGACAATAAAATTTCATGAGACGCGTTTTTTTTAATGTTTAAAAATGTAACTTACACATGCAAAATAAAATTGGATCTTATAATGAAATTGACTACAATGCCTTTAATATGCAAATAAATAGTTGTCAATAAAGGCAATTTTAACAACCAACAATATAAAAACTGTACATATTTTTAATACGTAACAGACATCACCTTTTTTTTGCATGAAATTGCCATAAAAAATTGTTCTAACCGCACCATTGTGTTTTATTCCCTAAATATTTAATAATAAACTATGTATTTACTTTAATAAACATAATTTACATTGTTGTACTTTCAAAGGTCATTTTCTCATTTCGTTCTTGTGTCTCAATACTTTTTTATATTCACGTCTCAAATTGAAAAAAATATTCCCGCACACCCCTGAAAAAAGGCCACTTAGGTGCCGGTAGCACCCGACTCTCATACGGACAACAGTTTGTCCAGTAATTAGGGCACCCATTAGCAGAAACCCTACGTGAACTTAATATCGCGCAGAACTGAACTATATCTCCAAAAACAAGAAAACCTTCGGACTTCCCTCTCCCCTTCAACCCTCAAAAATGGTGGGAGATGTCCGAAGAACAAACAGAGATAAAACCAATATAAATAAAGAACTATATCAAAAGAAACTGAAAGAAAAGTTACCCGGCCATTCTTGTAGTCCCCTCGCATGCTCCTCTTCTTGATCAACATATTGAAGAAGTCGATGTCGACATCAACACCCAACCTGCTCAGAGCCTCCAGAAGACTCTGTCAACAAATAAACTAACTCAAATATTTGTTACCAGTCACACGACTGGTTACTTACAACACGGGAATAAGCTGAATCTCAACTTTATTATCTCAAGGAGGCAGAATTATAACAGTAGTCCCCTGAAGACCCTCATTAAGCCAGTATAGCAACAGTAGTCAGGAGACCCTCACACCCATATCAGGTCGCAAGCGGGCTAACCTTCTCAGCGGCCAGAGTTGGAGGGATGAGGTGTAATAGTTGAGTAAAGGTCTTGATGTCCGGGTCCACCCACATCTCTTTCATCGCTTGCAGGAACCCTGAAGGGCCGCCCAACAGCAACAGCCTGCACAACACACAGAGAGACTTCAACTGGATTGTTTGGAACGTGCGGTTTGCAGTCTCACCCTACGAATAACACCTAGCTTAGGCAGGTTGTCGCAACTTGGTGAGGTTTGCAGTCTCACCCTACGAATAACACCTAGCTTAGGCAGGTGTCGCAACTTGGTGAGGTTTGCGGTCTCACCCTACGAATAACACCTAGCTCAGGCAGGTGGTAGGTACAGCTCGAACCAGATGTCGCAACTTGGTGCAGTTTTCTGAAGATTACTTTAAAATGGAAATTTAAGTTTTTAAGAGCCAGCGCAGGACAGGAGAAAGAAGGCACAACTAAAGTGGTACAATCGTGCGAGAAGATAACATAGAAGATACTGGATTTTTAAGTGTAAGGACAGGAGGCCAAAGGATGTAAGGAGGAGTGTGGAGGAAAGAGGAGAAGACTGGGCCGAAGTGGAGGGAGAGAGGTGTTGGGAGGAAAGGACCCAGACAGTGGTTGTAAACTGTCCATGTAGTTGTTGAGTTGCGTGTTAGGTTGTCACCAGGAGAAACAGGATTAGGAATAAAGTTGTCTGGTCCAGAGTGGAGGTACAGGGAGTAGGATGAGATGGTACAGACATATTACGAGGATAGAAAAGGAATGAATCCCAAAAATGATGGAGTTGAAGTTTGGAAGGAAAAGATGGGAAGAGTGGATAACAGCAAGTGTGTGAGTGAGAGTAGGCAATGAAGAATGGTGGAAAGAAAGAGGGAAATGAAGGAATTTTATTAGAGCTATGCAAAAATCTTTGAAAACTTTGACTGGGTATTGAATATTTGTCACATTTTACTTTGATTAAATAAAAAGTAAAATTTCTGGATTCAACAACTATGAAGTTTTGTCAATAAGAACATTTAGAGTTAAAATACACACTTATGTTCAATTTTCATAAATTTTTGCTGTAATCTACATCTCAAATTAATGTTTATTTGACACAAATCTAAAATAAATCTGATAATTAAATATAATTTTAGGACGAAATATGTTTGCAGTATAACATTTTGTTAATGACATTAATTTAATAGAGTAGCCCCATGACTTCTTTGGTGCTGACCGACAGCTCACAGCTGACGGTTTTGAAAAGTTACCAGACCAAATTATGTATCCCTACGCCGAACCATATGATCTGCAAAAACATGTGTTTAGTAGCTGTCACTTCTGACGATCAAAATTTAGGTATATACCTAAATGTTGACCGTCAGCTGTGAGCTGTCAGTCAGCACCAAAGAAGCCATGGGGCTACTGTACCTAAAGTTATATGAATGTAAAATATATTTGTTTCCAACATTAAACATTATTTTAAATCTTAAAATTTCTATTCAGCTTCGATAATATTTGATGTTATTCAATTCTTACCCTCACAATTTACTAAATTGAACCGGCCAGTGGTTGGAAACTGATGATGGTGATTTTGATGGTGGTGATGGTAGTGACTGTGGTGGTGACGATGGCGGTGATAATGGTGATGGTGATATTGATGATTATGATAGTAATGGTGGTGATGACGATGATGAACTAACACTAAACATCTATGCCCACCTGTTTTCAGGAGTGTTGACCTCCGCCAAAGGCAGCAGGTTTGATCCGAGGCAGGGATAATGTCCCAGGAGGTTAGGACGGGTCTCTACGAGACTAGAAGACTCCTCATCTGCGACCACCGACCTGATAGATGTGGTAACAGGGGCGTCCTCTCTCTGTTAGGACACACAATCACCCTCACATTGGTTGAAACATACTAGCCCGCTTCAGTGGCCAAATATTCTGAAGCAGATGTCAACAAGCTTTTTGATATCGCCGGTTGTATACGTTATAAAAAAAAATGGCGGGCCGGTTTGGGAAAAACACTGAGCACAAAATTTTAACTTCATGTTTTTCATATAGGTAGTTATTAGTCTATTTTTATTGACACGAGTGTTTGTTTGCTAAATCTTTTGCGAGCCAATTAAAATCATTCCATACGTAAGCTGCAGGTTGCCGACAGTTGGTCTAAAACGTTACTCTTTTAATGGACTTAAAACTACCATAAATGGGAGACCGGGATTCGAATCCCAATAGGAGGTAATAAGGGTGGATTTTTATGGTTTTTCCCCTCTCCTTCCACGCAAATGGATAGGTTCGACACACAAACAATTGTGTTGGTCTAGTCATGTCCAGTTTTCAGACGAGGAGGAGGTTGGGGTTTGAATCCTAGACAATTCTACTTAGGGTAATTTCTCTCCCTCCATGCAAATGTGGATACAATTTATCAAAGCTCTTCATTCCCCCCATTCTTACCTAATTAGTGTAATTAAATGCATACAGTTTAGATGGGGAGCGAGATGAAAAGCAAATTAAAATTACAAAGTACAGTCAACACCAAAGTTATTAGCGACAAACTAAGGGGTAGAGTGACTTAAAAGGATATGCACCCACATTAGCGTGAAGAAGGGTTTAAAGTGAGTGACTGACCGACCTTGAGCCTGCTCTCTACCACGAAGGGTTGCAGCAAGTCCCGGGCCACGTCGGGGTCCCCCAGGCCGCACTCCTTGGTGCAGCGCAGCA
The DNA here is from genome assembly GCA_902141385.1 of Timema californicum. Taxonomy (NCBI): domain Eukaryota; kingdom Metazoa; phylum Arthropoda; class Insecta; order Phasmatodea; family Timematidae; genus Timema; species Timema californicum. The sequence goes on along the minus strand of CABFOW010007464.1, from coordinate 14,692 downwards.
GCAAGTTGAAGGAGTACGAGGTAGGTTTGACATGTCGACTCATCAGTTTCCTCCAAACCTGCGGGGGAAACCTTTTATCAACGCTTCGCACAACATACCATGAATACTAAGTGTTAAGTTAGTTATTTTACTTTTTTGTAAATTTATTTTTCAATTTTTATACTTCAACATTATTGAAAGGTACAATTTTTTTTTATTTTTAGCAACAAATGTATCATCATCATCATCACGAGAAGCTTCCAGCCACTGGCCTGGTCTGTTTGGAACACTCTCTCCACCCCCTCTGCTCCCCATAATTACTGTCTTCTCCTCTCTCCTTCACACTTCTTCGCACTCCCTTAAACCACCTGTCCCAGTCACCTTTTGGTCTCCTACCCACCCACTTCAATATCCAACCCCTTCTTTGGTATCTTATCCTCACATGGACATACCACCTTAGTGGTGCCTTCTCTATCCTGTCATTCACTGGCTCAACTATTACCCTGCGTCTAGCCCAGATGGGTAGTAAGACACCGCGCTAATAATAATAACTATTCCTCTGCGTCTAACCCGGATGGGTAGTAATACGCGGCGCTAATAATAATAACTATTCCTCTGCATCTAACCCGGATGGGTAGTAATAAGCGGCGCTAATAATAATAACTATTCCTCTGCGTCTAACCCAGATGGGTAGTAAGACGCGGCGCTAATAATAATAACTATTCCTCTGCGTCTAACCCGGATGGTTAGTAATACGCGGCGCTAATAATAATAACTATTCCTCTGCGTCTAACCCAGATGGGTAGTAATAAGCGGCACTAATAATAATAACTATTCCTCTGCGTCTAACCCGGATGGTTAGTAATACGCGGCGCTAATAATAATAATAACTATTCCTCTGCGTCTAACCCGGATGGGTAGTAAGACGCGGCTGCTAATAATAATAACTATTCCTCTGCGTCTAACCCGGATGGGTAGTAATACGCGGCGCTAATAATAATAACTATTCCTCTGCGTCTAACCCGGATGGGTAGTAATAAGCGGCGCTAATAATAATAACTATTCCTCTGCGTCTAGCCTGGATGGGTAGTAAGATGCGGCGCTAATAATAATAATAATAATAATAGTAACTATTGCTCTCGCCCTTTCATTTCTTATCTTATCCACGCTTGTCACTCTTTTAGTGCTTCTTAGGACATTTTGTTTCACAGGCTTGAATTTTGATACCATCTTACTAGTGATGGGTCGCTTGTGAGCGAGTCATTCAAATATAACGACTCTTGAACGAGAGCTGTGAATGAATGACTCTCGCTTCGCGAGCGAGTCATTCACGCCACCATTACTCACGACTTTTTAGCTCTCGTACATCTGCTCTGGCAAGAGTCAGGAGTGTTTGTCATTCACGACTCTTCTGTCGTTCTTCGTTCGCTACTAAGAAAAAATCAACTATAAATGCTTACTATCGTTACTAGATAGCAGCACTGCCTACAATATTAAACTAACAATTTTCTTAACATCACTTAGACATAATTCTGTGAATTAGACACTAAAGGTTATATGCTAAGGTTAATTATTATTAGTAATATGAGTAAATAATTAAGAATTAAGAATTAAAGAATCAAACACAATAGGATTCGGATAAATTACACATAAAACTTAATTCGTTCATAAGTTGAAAGGAAAGAGACAGATTTGCACGCTCGGAACGAGAATTGTGAGAACTCGTTAGCGCTCACTCGTCAAGTTTAGGATTGGGAAGGGGTGAAGGGATTGGGAGCGAGCCAGCAATGCGGTGAACGATATGACTCATATGAACGACTCTTTTGAGTGAGCGAGCTTATGTGAGCTAGCTCGCGTCAACGAGCTGGTTCGACCCATCACTACATCTTACGCCTTCATTACCCATATTTCCTTTTATGCCCTCGCAATTATGAAAAAAGCTTCTGCTTGCCTCCTTCTCTCGATGATTTCTCTTCTGTTTCTTCCACTTTCCTTTACCGTCACACTCCGCAGATATTCAAAACTTTAGACTATCTTCAACTGCTCCCCTTCTCCGATTACACCAGTCATCCATGAGTCTCTTGAACCTTGTCGTAATCCCCATCTCACTCTTATTTACAATCATAACGATAACGCGTGGGAAGATAATTTCTCCTCTTTTGTGTTTTTTGGTTTTCTCTTTTAGGAAGTTGCGTTGTGCGTTTCACACTCCTCCCTGATGAGTTCCGATAGAATGAAACCTAGGTCAGGGGATTGGGCGGTGACGATCAATTTTCTTTAAGAGACATCCATTACCTCTTTGTCCATTGGCAGCAGTGTAAAGTGTGAACTGTGTTCTTCTTTTCATTGTTCCTATCTAAGTGACCTTTCATCCATTACCATCTTACTTATTCTCTTGTGTTTTTTGGTCTCCTCTTTTAGGAAATTGCGTTGCGCGTTTCACAATCCTCCTTGACGAGTTCTGATAAAATGAAGCTTATGTTGGGGGATTGGACTCTAATAATAGATTTTATTCAAGAGGCAGCCATTACCTCACTGTCCATTGGCAGCAGTGTAAAGTGTGAACTGTGTTCTTCATTTCATTGTAACAGCCATATTGTGTTCGTTCTGCTTTTATATGTTTCTATCCGCCTTTCCTGTACCTTCTTCCAACCATAACTAATTGACCAATCCCGTATTTTATGTTCCGATAAAGACAGAAGCTGATGACTATTTGAAGTGAAATCAACCAACTAAACAAAGTAAGACCAAGAAAGCAACCCACCATCAAGGCGTGTCTGAAGCCGGCCTCCTTGTCCGCGATACATGCTTGAAGGAGGAAGTTGAACGTATCATCTGTCAGACTCAAACCCTGATCCACCATCTTGTCGACAAGGGAGAAGGCTGTGGACAGGTCCCCGCACCTACCAAATGCTGTCAACATGACAAAGTGAAGTTAGATGTTTCGCAAACCCTGATCCACCATCTTGTCGGCCAGGGAAAAGGCTATGGACAGGTCCCCGCACCTACCAAATGCTGTCAACATGACAAAGTGAAGTTAGATGTTTCGCAAATAGCTTAACAAGTGTTTGGTATACGGGTACGCGAATATGCATTTCGAACTTCAAATATATTTTGAATAAAGTCCTCGAGTTTTATTTGAGTTAGACTAATTATATAGCAAATATTTCATGTCATAATTTTTTTTAGCACTGCATCTTACTACCTGGTTAAGTTCTATGCTTATCTACTAATTATGCTATTAGTTTTAGGAATAAGGGAGGTAATAATGAGTGTAGTTGCATTTGCGAGGAAGGTGAGTGGAAAGCCATTTTGGAAAAAACCACCCTCAGTACACCCGACTGAGATTCAAACCTCAATAATGTGTCATTGGCAGTCTAGTCTATTGCGGGAGTGATAACATAAACCATACGGCCACCATAACGGCTATCTCGCAATTAATGAAATGTGTTGCCGAGTTCCGATTACAACTACTACCGATTCTTTAGGTCACCCACCTTTGATCATGGCGTGGTAGTTAATCTTGTTAGGTTGGTAGCCCTTCTCTTGCATCAACTCGTAAAGGTGAGCTGCCTGTTTGAGCGCCTTCTGGGGGAATGGGCTGTTGGCGCACGAGTTGAAAAGGGCGGTGTAGATTGCAGCACTGACATGTAACGACCGTTTCTTCATCTGACTCAATGACTCACAGTTAGAGATACAAGGCCAGAGAGTTTACACAATTACATACAGTAGCCCCGCGGCTTCTTTGGTGCTGACTGACAGCTGACAGCTGACAGCTCACAGCTGACAGTCAACATTTAGGTATATACCTACATTTTGACTGTCAGAAGTGTCAGCTGCTAAACACATGTTTTTGCAGATCATATGGTTTGGAGTAGGGATACATATTTTGGTCTGGTAACTTTTCAAAGCTGTCAGTCAGCACCAAAGAAGCCGCAGGGCTACTGTATTTACCTTTGTAATAGGAATGAAGTTATCTGGTAAAGAGAGGGGATACAGGGAGTACATGCGAGAGTGGAGGAAGTAAGAGTGAGATGGTATGAGCATGTAATGAGGATGAAAAAAGAGAGAATGCTGAAGAAAATGTTGGAAATGAAGTATGTAGGAAAAAGACCACAGGGGAGGCCAAGAAAGAGATGGGAGTAGATAACAGAAAGTGTTCAAGTGAGAGGAGAAGAATGGAAGTGATTAAAGGAGTAAGAGTGGTGGAAGGATAGAGGAAGATGGAGGAATTTTACTAAACTGACCTGGCCGCAGAATGTAAAGAGATGATGATGATAATGATGATGTAACAACTTGTATGAAGCTTCGATATTTTGATTTTGATTCATGCTAGGATTTGTACCCTCGGTGGCCGCATGGTCTAAGGTGTCACTCTCGTAATAAACTGGACTGCCGATGACGGGGCGATCGGGGTTAGAATTTCTGTCAGGTGTACTAAGAGGGGTGTTTCCTAAATGGTTTTCCACTCTCCCTCCATGCAAATGCAGTTACACTTTCTCTGAATTGAACATTTCTCATCTCTAGCACATTGTATTTGGTATATAAATGTTGCTAAAAAAAATATTCGATTTGAAATTTAAAATCTTAATATTTTTTATCTTTAATGAAAACATCTTTTGGCTTTTTGAATTATCTTGTTACCTTTTTTCCAAATAAAATAAAATCTTAGTATTTGACATATTTGTATTGGATTGTAAATTTCAGATCCAAAATAATCCCAGATAATGAATAAGATGGAATTTAACTCAAAATTTGAATCTAAAAGCTAAACATCTGAATAATTTAATTTTTTAAAAGAAGTTATCAGGGATCCATTATTTTACTTTTATTTAGCACCGTCGTCTTACTACCCGTTCGGGTTATACGCTTTAAGTACTAATTACTCTAATGGATTGGGAATTGGGAAGGTTGAATTATAGGAGGTTAACCCGCATTTGCGTGGAGAGAGAGTGGAAAACCATTTAGGAAAAACCACCCCCAGTTCACACGACCGAGATTTGAACCTCGATCTCCTCGTCCTCAGCAGTAGAGCTCAACACGACAAGCGCGTTAGCCAACTACGCCACCGAGGCGGGTCCCCATTATTTTACTTGACTGTATAGACTTGTGAATCTTGTAATAACTAACATTCGTTAAGAGCACGGGGTATCAATGTGTGCAAGTGGCCATATTTATTAAACAAATCAATTTAAAATATATATATAATTTAGACTAGCATTTGATAAAAAAAAAAATGATACCATTTAATTATAAATATTCGATTTGGATTCAAAACATTTTTGTTACAAAATAATCAATTTAGATTAGATTCAAACCAATTTTAAAATTCGGTTTAAATTTGTAAATAAAATTTGAATTCGATTCTGAGTAGAAAATCTTGGATATATTTGTTTGGTTTAAATAACAGAACTTTCACTTACTGTACTTTAAGAACTAAGATTCAAGTTACTATAAATTTAAAATTGTGATTATTAAGATTGACTCTTGATTTTTTTTTCTTCATAGTATCAATAAGAATCAAGTAATCAAGTTTGACATCCAGTGATTAATTAAAGTATTGATGAGTTTTTTTTTTTTTAATAAACCTCACCTGGTTGTACAGGTGGAAAGCCTTCTTGGTGTACCCCACTCTGCCACACTCCCCGATAAGGAGGTTGTACAGATAGTACTCTGGTTTCACGTTGTCCACCTTCAACATCCTTGTCTCCAGGACATCTATGGCTTCCGCAAGCTGCCAACATCACACAGACGAAAACTATGACCAACACTCCGATGAGACAGATTGTGATGGATATCAACAACATGGTCGAGATCGTTCATTCGTTATTTTCATCCTGGACCACATGACACAATTTACATGGTTCCGGTATTTATTTTGTGTTCGGCATCTTTCAGGGCTTGGACTACTTTTTTAAATAAAAAAAACTCCCTGTGTTTTCCAAAAAGGATTCCTTCTTTTCCAGACACTTGAGATAGGTGATTTCCAACTTGGTGGGCGTGAAACAATTAGTAAATAACGTTAAAAATCAAGAATTGAAGACATTACTTATTTTAATCCCTTTTCCAAAATACGTAAGATAACCCTGGCAGTATTGGCAACACCGCCTGTCAATCATAATTCATCTATTAGGTGGTCAGCCAACAGTAAGACGCTCACGAGCATGTATTTGTTTATTTTCAAGATCGCAAGTCATAGATTGTTGGCCCAAATATCCTCTCCAACCTCCCTCCTCGACTGCCGTCGCAGCCATATGCCGCATCACCAACTCTTCCAACTCTCATTCTCATACAAACTAAACAGCGTTGCCAGATTGAAGTGGAATGCTATCTGTGGTGCGCTCTGCTTGTTGTGTCCAGTCTTATACATAGTCCAAAGAGCATTGGCTCACTTGGGGACTACAATATTTAGAATAGGCTTATTTCTTGTACAGGAGTTGTGTAAGGCTAATAATAATTGTGTTGTAAGAAAGAGAAAATTAGAAAGTGTAAGAAACATCCTACTTAAAAATAAATAAGTTGATTGGGCAAAATAAAAAGTGAAATAATTACTAATTATTAATTAAAAATAAATTAATACTACACCCAATAACATCTCTGAGGGCACTACGGGTCTTAAGGATAAAAGTTTTATCTTCGTTAACTCTTTGTTAACTGTTGCCAAATCTCCTCGCTCTCAGTTATGTCTGAAGGTGGTGTGCTGGGGTAAGAAGGAACTACTGGCAACCTCGACTAACCAGCGTTGTGAAACTTGTCTATATTTGAGGGGAGATTGACCACATGGAAACGATAGAATGGCAATGCTGTTTCTCAATAGTAGCCATGCAATTCCCTCAGGGATAATATCCATTGTGAAATAAATACAATAATAAAGTTGTGTGATTTATAGGGAAAAAGTAAGGCCAGTAGTCAGTTATATGAAATACAACATAAATAAAAGGTAGTAGGTACACTAGATTGGTTCAAAATTCAGCTTGTCCTCTAAGTGGAATGCACTGGTTGGGAAAGTTTTGCCATCCCTAATCTACCAGATACTTTGGTCCCCTTTCGGCTACAAATTATTATTATTATTATTATTAGCACCGTGTCTTACTACCCGTTTGGGTTATACGCACTTACGCTAATGTGTAATGGTAGGGTGACACCTTACCCCTAGACCACCAGGTCACCTTCGGCTACAAACAACCAGGCACAATCGTCCATTTGCTTTGTAGAAAAAACTAATTTGTATTTATTAGCTGCTTGTGTGACAGACTTATCAAAAAGGTCGAACCAAACATAAAATATTATTTAAGAGACCTTGCGTTCTTTAATGAACTTCTTGATCAAATCCGCGTACTCCTTGGTCCTCAGCTTGTCTGCAACCATGTCCTGCTCCTGAAATTTTAAGTCGTCCTGATCTTCAGGCACATGTTCGAATGTCTCTGTCAGCCCGTGGAGGTCTCCAAACTTGTCCGGGTCGCTGCCCAGCGCTGGCACATACTCCCGCGTGTCTTCAGAACGAATGGACGCTTTCACCGGTTTGTAAAACCTGCGACGAAATAAGTTATAGCTGTTTAGCGCGACAAAATAGCCTATAAATATTATTCCTGGTCATGCATACATTTATAATGGAAAATAAATCCGTTTTCATTATTGTAGACATATATTGTATCTGCAACAATCTTGCAACTGACTGAACTACCGATGGCAGGGAGATCGGTGTTATAAACAAGGCTGGGTGTACATAAGTTTTTTTTAAAGAAAGTATACCACTCTCCCTCCCAACAAATGTGGGTACACTTCCTATAACTTCAACCATTCTCATCACATTAGACCAATTAGTATATATATGTAGCTTGAACAATAAGTGAGACGCGGCACTTGAATAAAATATCCACTATGGTAGGTTAAAAGGTTATAGACACTTTATATTATATTAAATAAAATAAATTGAGGTTTTTTTTGTTATTTACACGTAGACAAATAAATTATATTTAAATAAATATCACACTAAGGTTGTTTGTAATTTTTATGTAATAAAAAAAATATCAACAAGTCTGCACAACAGAAGAGCAAAAAAAAAATAATTAAAGGAATATAGGCCTAAGCCACAAAATGACACCTAAAAGTATTTCAGTACATAAGAACTAATGTGTTTATTACAATAAAACCCGTCTCGGTGGCGTAGTTGGCTAACGCGCTTGTCGTGTAAGCTCGACTGCTGAGGACGGGGAGATCGAGGTTTGAATCTTGGTCGGGTGAACTGGGGG
>CABFOW010007463.1:0-23900 GCA_902141385.1 Timema californicum | reverse complement strand
CAAGTGTGAGGTTAGAGTACATTTATTTGTGTAAATCAACTATCTCTTATTTAAAAATATTTCCTTGCATTTTCATCTGTTTCCAATGGTAAAATTGGATACTTGCACTCTCACTGTTGTTATGTATACATTATTTCAGATGTATTCACATAATTATTGAAAACACGATGCGTGATGTGTTCGTATTTATGGTTGGAAAGTAAGCTTGTTAGTTACTAGTGATAGTGACTGTATTTTCCGAGACCAGTAATATTCTCGGGCAAACAGATGATATGTTGGTAATGTCTACTATGGAGAGTAACATATATCCACAGGTCTCTATGAATTTGAACTATAATTAACTAAGATAATATATAATGTTTAATTGCATTAAATATATTGTCATTTCCCAAGTAATAAACATAAATTTATATATATAATCTACATTATGCACACTACATAAACAGCACATTGAATATTTATGATATTTGTTTGGGAAAAAAATATTGTGATATGACTTTGCATATTATCCTGTGATAATTTGTGTTTAGTTAACTAGAAATTATCATCATGGTGCCCTTGCTCCTTTTTTATTTTACACATGTCAAGGCACAATTCAAATCTTGAAAGACTTGAATAAACTAAATATGTATTTTACTCGAAATCTTTTGAGACCTTTAATTATTAAAGAACTGGCTTAACAACACTTAACCATATACTTAATCTTCTCATGATAGGTCGAGCAACTAGATAATAACTACCTATTAAATGCTATAATTGTTTATATCGGATAATTGAATATACTTGTATTTTAACATAAATTAGAGCTTATAATTTATTTTGATGTATTTTTTTTTACATCCAATACTCTTTCCAGCCCATGGTCTGGCTCAGCTTTTTTTTAAATTCAAGTAATATATTTTTCCACTGCCAGCTGGTTAGGCTTGTCGTAATCTTCATATGTCTTATAACTTACGACTAGGACAGGCACAACATCCAGTCTCAGATGTAAATTTATCATTGGGAAAGAGTAAACCCATATTTTACCAATGATAAGTTTTCGGCCACGCTGGGAATTGAACCCGGGACCCTTAGCTCAGTAGGCAGACACGCTACCGACTGAGATAAGGTGTTGGATTTTTTAAAATTTCTATCTTGTGTGAAAAGATACAAGGTTAGTAAAAGTATAATAAAAGATAGTCTTATCCCAAATCATCAAGTAAACAATAGTTTGTTATTTGCCAACGTTAAACTATAGGTTCTTGCCAAAGAGGAGAGGAGTTCCTTGATTATATAGTTTATATTTTGTTTTCCCTTTCATTATTTTTATAGGAAACTCCTCTTAAGAGAATATTGTCACACAAACATGCCATTTTAAAAATACATCTAAATAATATTCATCTCAAATTAAAATTAAAATTAACTTTTATTAATAATGTTATCTAAAAGATAAAATATAATAAAAAGCAAGAAAGAGTGTTAGATTTAAATATAAAACATGTATTATATTTTTAAACAGTTCATAAAAAGTAACATATTTTCTATCTTGCCATGCTTGAGCTATTATTTCTCTAATTATCGGGTTTAAAAAATCACATTAAACTGAATAAAAGGGGATTTAGTCTTTCTAAATATTTGATTAATATAATATTATAAAATACTGTTGTACACAATCATTATGAATTTAAATTTCTACAAAAACTTTTATTAATATAAACACATGTTTATTTGCACTTTTGTACAATGCACATTTTTTGTGACTGTACTTACCTAATAAAAATGCCAATCTTAATAATAAATAAACATATCATGTATTAATGTGGTGGAGTGAATGTTTCATGTTTTAAAACTAATTTACTCTTTGTCAAACCTGTTATTTAAATACTTCTAAAAACTTTAATTGGTGCTACCATTTTATGATTAGTTTTAATAACACCTAATTTCTTAGAACAATTGATCTAAACTTGTAACTATATAAATACTGAAAATAAAATATCAGTGATGATATTGTTCAATGAGTTTTCTTCAAAAATTCAAATTAAATTTACAATCTGTCTGATGAGATATAAAAATATGGTGAATCATAAACTGCACACATAATTTCATCAAGTGTGATAAAGGTTTTAACGAGGTCAATTTGCATCAAAGTCCAAATACACTTAAAAACTCTTATGTCTAAATATACTTAATTTTTTTTTTAATTTATCTCCTTTTGTGTTTTGAAATAGATCAAACTACCTATAAAAAAAAATTTAAATAAAAATAACATATTTATGTTAATTTAAAAATAATAGTCTTGCTTATGCATTCTAAGAAATAAAATACATCTCAACACAATATTGCTACTTTTGAGACATTTTATTTATGAACTGCTAAGACCCCGTTTATCTGAATTGCAATCATCCAAAATACTCTTAGCTAATATACCGTATATCTTCGATTCTAAGATGCACTTTTTATGCAATTGTAATGTACCTGATTTGCCCCTAAAGAATATGTGAGAGCATTTACAATAATCTCGTCCTAATTTTACAAACCTATTTTATTTTATTTAAATAATATAATCCATTACATGGCGCTTAAAGCACTTCTTCTTCCAAGAATGCACAAGAGCTACTATAAATGATGTCAGACTGTGTGACATAGGACCTGTAAAGTCAGAATGACAATTTAAATGTCTTTGAATAAAATTAACTTCCTCTTCTCGAAAGATCGATATACATTTCTAAACGGTAATTTGAGCCAGCTTTCTGTTCTCTAACATTCTACTTCCATCCAGATGTTTTTTTTATATTGTATTTTATTTTTTCCAAACACAAGCTTCTAGAAGCTTCCATGAGCAATAGATATATATGGAAGATGGTGCAATTGAACCTCACTAGGAGACCAGTCCNTTCTAGAAGCTTCCATGAGCAATAGATATATATGGAAGATGGTGCAATTGAACCTCACTAGGAGACCAGTCCTTGATGTACTCGAACTGCAACTCCTGTCCACGATTCCTACGATCGTTTTATCAGCCGTTTCTCTAAATTGTTACGCTATGCGACATGATCAGTTTTCTGACCATTATAAATAGTGATTATTGAATAAATAAATAGTATCAAACTTTACAATTGTGTTATTATTCAATACTAAATAAAGTGATTTATATCAGTAACACTTCAATTGGCGTCCAAACGTGGGACCCATAACGAAACTCTTCAATTGGCGCTCGATCACGGGGCTATAAATACCCATTATATCCTAAAAAATACTGTACCGCTTTAATTAGTGCTCGATCACGGGTCAATTATCAGGTAATTAAACTGTACCACTTCAATTGGCTCCTAAACGTAGGGGCAAAATTCTGTATCATTACACAATCTAAACATCAAACACATCTTATAATCACAGCTCTTTTTGATTCTTCCCACACTTAGCACTTTGGCTCAGAAGAATTAGACTCTGTAGATGAAGTAGATTTCAATATTGATTCAGAAGGAAGTGATACCACTTACTGATAAATAAAGTACTGCCTGTAATGTGTTGTTAGTAAATTGAATTCTATAATAAAAATATTTATTAGATATAAGATTGCTTTTTGGCTTTTTTCTATTGGCGGTACTGAAAAATTAAGGTGCGTCTTACAATCGATGGCGTCTTAGAATCAAAGAAATATGGCAAAAATTAACTTTGAGATTGATCATTACATTTCAAACTAACAAAAATTTTTGTTCTTTTTATAAGTTGTTGACCTTATTCTGTATTTGTTTGCAACAGAGAATCACATCTTATTCCTCATACTCAATCATACTATATGTAAGTAAATGTGTTATTTCAATAACATATTGTTTACGGTATGTCCAAGTTTTTACATCCTTAACAATGAACCATTCTCAAAATATGGATTATCTAGAACTTTGAATATCTAGATTGGACTTGTTCCACCAAATTTGAATAAATGAGCTTCTAATGTACTTTGTACTTTACCTTTTATAAATTGGTAAAATTAAATAAAAATCTTTAGAGCAGGTTTTATTTTGAAAAAAGAAAATTTTTGCTTGTTAACAAGGATAAGATAATCTAATTTGTATGTTGTATTATAATAATGCATTCCAACTAGGATATAAATATTCCTTAGTGCCATATTTGAAGAAAATTGGCCCAGTTTTTCAAATGCTACATATGTGTAATGAAATACACGAGGAAATTCAAACTAAATAGCAAATAGTATATTTTCTGAAGTGAGGACATGAAAAAACATACATTTTCATTAAAATCTAAAAAAAATAAAAAATTCAGTATTATAAGGCTTTTTAGGTGATTCATATAAAAAAGAAAGTAAAATATAAAGATGTTAATAATGCATTGATTATATTTCAATAAATCTTGTTTTTATAGAGTGAGCTATTTACAGGGAATGTGTATATTTTTGTAATAGTTAAAAGTTGACATTTAAAGAATGAGATATATTTATGCTTGTTAAACAATAATGTATCAAACATATAATATACTGTACTGTATCAGGTTAATAGGTATATCTAATTAAATGTCTGTAGACCATATTTCTTCACATATATTACAGTATTTTGTGAATGGACTGTACAAAATATGAGTTCTGTCATTCTTTTATTTTAATCATATCTCTTTATTCTTAGAAATAAAAAAATAATGATGAAGATTCCAGGCATTTGTTGATCACGTCTGTCAATTAAGTTGTTTTGTTTATATTTATAAAAGTTATTGAATATTTTAATGTGTGTTCTCCAGCTACATTGTTAGCATTAGTCTTAGTACATAATATTATATTACGATAGAATATATAAACCTATAGCCAATAGATAGCACTTGTGTAAAGATTACAACAATACTTTTTTGTAATTATATTAATATAATTTTTTTATTACTAAGTAAAAAATTTGCATACTTAAAAGTACCTTTTATCTTAGGACTTAAAAGAGAGATCAAAGAATAGGTCAATATTTACTATAGACAATTTCAATTATTGGTTATTCAATAAGGGTTTGTTTTATTCAAATACATATTTTGAACATTGTTCTTCAATTAGTGTTTTGAAAAGACAATATAAAAATAGTTCTGCTGAATTTTAAATAATGTCTCATCAGCTTTGATTTGCTCAGCAAAAATACTGTTTGTATGGCCAATAAGTACTAATATATATCATTATAGTTGTTACCTAATAGAAAAAAAAGTCCCACTAATGAAGATAAAATTGTATCTTTTCTTGAATCCAAATGACACCTAGCATTATATCCATGATCAATATGGACTTGATGCATTAGTTTATTTGTAGGTGGTTACATTTTTAAAAATAAATATAGGCTTTTAATTTTAAAACAATTCACAATGAGACAAATGAATTCAACGCTTTTATTAAATTAATGAATAAATGTCATTTCTATTATTACCACTTTATAAATGTAGCAAGTTCGTTGTGAATTAAAACTAAAGTGCAGGAAAGAGCCTGTCAAAACTCTACTCTGAATATTTCAAACAGGGAGTCGAACCAAAACTTTTATCGGTTCTGGTTCTGGTTCCTCTTCTCCAAACAAACATTTTAAAGGCTATGGTTCTTTTCAGTTCCTGAAAGTGTTCTGGTTCTTTAGTAGATTTTTTATTTTTAGCACAGCATCTTTCCATCCATTCGAGCTATGTTAATGTACCAATTTCGATAATGGTTTTTTAATGAATAAGGAGAGTTATATTTTATATTTAGATAAAGTGTATCCACATTTGCATGAAAGGAGAGCAGAAAATCACTTTGGAAATAACACACTGGATCAAAAGTATTGCTAGATAAAAAAAAACATACTTTAATAACAATAGTGCATCCTTCTAATTTGCATTTTGATCTGTCGCCATCAATCTCATGGTCAAAACACTTTATAACAGGGTTTTCTTTACCATGCCCCATCAATAATATTATTTAAACTACTAACAACAAAAATAATCACCTCCACACTGTACACAAGGAACACATTCACTGAGATACTTTCTAATTTAAACTTGAGTGAATAAATATAAAAACTTGCAGGTTGCCACCTTACATCCCCTTTCTCCTCTAAAATAATGTGTTCACCAACCATCAGATTATCAGTTTTCACTTCCAGGAAGTACCTACTAAGTACAATAGGCTTAGACTGCTTGTCCAAAAGAATTTATTTCTTAATTTCAGTATTTCAACTTTTAAGGAATGTGGTATTATCTGCTTTCTCTCAAAGCTAAATACATCTTCTTAAACTTCTAGCTTAAACATTAAAGTGAGAAAACAATGAACCATGTGACAGTCATGACATTCCTCTGGAATCTAAACTCATTAGTGTGTATTGCAAAAGGCTCTCATACTCTTTTATAATCACCTTAGAAAAGAGGTTTAAAACAAAGTAGTAAACTAAAATATATCAATTCCTTTCAGAACTTACTGAGAAAGTGGAAAACACAACATTTCAAAGTTAAATTAAGCTAAGGAAAGAAAAAAATGTATGCAACTTATCAAAATTATATACATTTTTGTAAAACTAGGAACCTTTAAGAACATAGAACCTTTATGAACCGAAAAGTATTTAACGGTTTCAATTCCAGTTCTTCATAAGTGTTTTTAGGGTTCTGGTTCTGATTCTTGTTCCTTAAAAATAACTTAATTTCTCATATCAGTTCCGGTTCATGTTCGACTCCCTGATTTCAAACAACAAATGCTACTTTAATAATGGCCATTCCTACTCATCACAAACCTGTAAGTAAAGATATGACTTCCTATATTTACACAAGTGCCAGAACTTGGGGACAGGGGGTATGAGTACATTGACACCCCCCTCCCCCACTTGAGCCATTTTCTTACAGAGGGGTGAGAGGAGGGATCGTGGGGTTGGATGGGGGTGGGGGTGGAGGAAGCATTGCCATTTTCTTACAGAGGGGTGAGAGGAGGGATTGTGGGGTTGGATGGGGGTGGGGATGGAGGAAGCATGAACAGCATGGTGGGGAGGCGGGAAGAAAAGGTCTTGGTAAAATGAACTAATTTACTTATGATTTTTGCTACCAGTAACATTGATCGAGATTAATTGATTAAACTTATCCTTTATTCAAAATTTGCATTTCTGATTTTTAATGGAACATATCACACAAGATAAAATAGATTAAAAGTATTGTTAAGGTTAAATAAATATTAGGTTGTCTTAATCAACCTAGCTGAACAAAACATCATTTTGAACCGCACATAAACCCCCTCATTTCATGTTTCTTTTTCTTGACCTAACTTTAACTCAATCTGGACATAACATAATTTTGCTTCCCCTTCCTCATCTACCACCCTTCCTGTACTTAAAAATGTGCTGGTGCCCCTGTGTAGCGTGTCAATCAGGTTGATTGATCACCTACAACAGAAAAATCTAACTATTTTCTGTCTATTTGTAAAACTTGTAAAATGTAACCATTTTCTATGTCTACTAAATAAATCTATTGTGAAATTGAAATGTTAATTTTTTCTAATTTATAAAATATAGTAGTTGTAGAAAGTTTGGTGCACCTGCATATTCATATATTAATATATTTCATTTTTACTTAGTTTTTTTTTGTTAATGCAGTGAAACAAAAGATTATTATATATTAAAAAAAATGTGTTGTTATATTGATTTGAATTTTTAAGTAGCAGTGTCAATATGTATTTCTTTTTTTAAATTGTTTACAGTTTATGCTTTTTGAGTTGTTCATGAAAATTGTGATGAAAAGTTCATGGAACCAATATAATATATTGCCTTACTACTACATCCATTGCTGTTTACAGCCTGTGGTCTGGGTCAGTTTTTTATTCAAGCTATATATTTTTCCATTACCAGCTGACTAGACCTGCCGTAGCTTAATAGGCCTTATAATCTAACTTAAGACTAGGATAGGCACAGCATCCAGTCCCAGGCCGTTAAGATATTATCTTTCAACAGCATAAAAACTTAATGTTAAAAAAAAATTAGTAACAATCTAAGTATTGGTAAAAGCGAGATGAAATTGTCAGTTTTTGGTGTACATACAATCAGATAAATGGACACTAGAACAGGAGTATTTTTAATAAATGTCAAGAAGGGTAAGCTACTTAAAGTTGAACCATCAAAGTGGTGGGAGGATTGCACAGGTAAAAATAGAGGAAATGGAATTTCAAGGCCATATGGCTTGAGCCTGCACACTGCACCCACTCTAAATCAAGGTAGGCAACACTGGTTACTTGACCATTTTTACTCTAAAACACTAATTGCCGTCAAAATGCAAACAAACATAATTACCTCTATTTACTTTTGTTGATATTAATATTTAAATTTATTATTTGTTTTAAATCATCTATTATATTATTTATTGTATATTGTGACAGCTATGTATGAAAGATTTTAATAAAAAAATAAATCTTGGCATGGAGTTTTAATTTTTATTTCTTAGTTTGGTTAAAATAATATGTAGAGATCTAATGGAGAAACACACAAATATTATTTGTTTTATTCATTCTAGTTCCAGTACTGGCTAACTTTATTTTTACCTTCATTACTTTGGCTTGATCGTTTCAATCATAGATCTTGTTTTAATAAAATCTAATGCTTGAAAACATGTGGTTAAGACTTTGTACATTTCCCTATTTCCTAATATTAATTATCCATTTTGTGATATTTTGTATTGGAATTAAAGAAACTAATAGCAGTATACTAGTATTAAATTATAATTGGTANAAACCTTCTATTGGACAGTTAAGAAAAATAGATATCAAAGATTCATACTACTGTAAGTTTAAAAACAACTCCCAAAGTGATAAAATTTATATAATTGCTTCTTGCATGAAGAAAATATTGTTTATTTATTTCCCTTCCCCTATTGACTTGCATCACTTTGTAGCAAATATGATTATTTATAGTTGTTATTACTACTTTGTGATTTCCTTCGTCTCCATCCCTACTCCAGGGGTGCCTCTACCAACCTAGATACGAAACTAGTCTCGACAGAGTGGTCAAACTGTTTGGTGTTTAGATGTGGGTTAACATACTACTAAATTTGTATTGCTAGTAACATTACGCATATAAACAAACAGTTATATAATAAACATTACTTCTTCATTTTCTAAATGTTAGTTTATTCAATTTGTATGTGATATTTTGTGAACAGTTTTAATTTTCTTTTATACTTGGCAATGTTGCGATTTGAACTCTTGTCAAAAGATTTGGCACAAAGAGGGCTTTGGAAAGTTTCGGAGGAAAACACGTTGGGGAGTGGGGGGTTGTTAATACTTGAGAAAGGATTTCTCTTTAATATAATCAGACATGAAATACCTGCCCTACTACCAAACATACAAACGTTTGCCATCATATGCGTTAAATAAGAACTATTTCATACACAAAGAACACAGTTCATTACAGGTGAATAGACATTAGTGCTAATATGTTTTTAAATAATATTTTCATAATAAATCTTGTGGTCTTACCATTTGGACATAAACTTTTCTAAAAATTGTTATTTACTTTTAACTTTGACTCTGAAGACAATGATTTGTGTAGCATGCACACTCAGATTATTTAAAATATATTTAGTTTTTTTTTTAAGTTTTAAAATGGAAAAAGAAGAGCTGATGAATAAATCTGGTTTAGTGTGTCATTATAAATCTAACCTATCATGTGAACCAAAATCAGAGATTAATTAAAATGTCAACTAGAGCTAATACAAGATATACTAGGAAAGACGATTGTAACTAATATTTCAGTCTCCCCTTGTTCTTAATGTTAGCTACACCACTCGACAGAAGGAACCTTGGCTATGTAGCTTTGTTCACTAGACTCAGTCATATCCTTGTTAAATAGTTGATTTAAAAACAATTGAAACAAAAAATGACAAACTTGACTCAGGAACTAAACCTGTGACATTCAGATTTGCATGGCAATGTAAGGTGCCATTTTGGTTTTGTCTTGTTGCCTTACTACTACATCCATTGCTGTTTTCAGCCTGTGGTCTGGGTCAGTTTTTTATTCAAGCCATACATTTTTCCATTACCAGCTGACTAGACCTGTCGTAGCTTTATAGGCCTTATAATCTAACTTAAGACTAGGATAGGCACAACATCCAGTCCCAGGCCGTTAATTTATCAATGTGAAAGGGTAAACCCGTATTTCACCAATGATAAATTTTCAGCCATGCTGGGAGTTGAGCTCGGCACCCTTAGCTTAGTAGGCAGACATGCTACCGACTGAGCTAAGGTGTCGGATTTTGTCTTGTAGCCAAGGGGCTAATTAAAGTTGTGAGTATATATAGTAACTGATGAAATTATATACTAGTTCAATACATAAATCAATAATCACAGCCATATTGAATTGTTGTCAAGCAGGGATTACTGCAATTTAAATACTATTACCGACTCTGTTATAGGCACATTTTGTTTGAACCAAATAAAATTGATTGTAAAACTAGTTTGGTGGAAGCTATCTACTTGACACTGTCAATACTATTAAGGTCTATAAAAGGTGACTAGTTTATTGTATTATTCTAAAGATAATAAATCAAACTTGGCTGACATATTGTCATTACCAATATTAGTAGATGAGTTTAATCTATATTAAGTCTTGGACTATCTTATATTGTTTAATATAAAATTGTAACTAGTAAAGCATGATTTGCTAAAAACTAGTTTTTACAACACATCCAACCTTGGTATCAGAAATTGTACTAGTTAGGTACAAAATCAAATCATTAGCGACTTGTCAATAGAACGTAAAGCTCCCTTCTAAAAAATAGAGAATAAAACAAGGTGTCTTTCTAAACATTCTGTGAACAGTATTTGAGGCATAACATATATTTAATGTTAACTTTTCCTGAATTTATTTGTCAGCGTTAAAGATGTCGAGAGCCAACACTTGTTCTCACTTTCTCAAACTATAGCAACAAAGCATATCGTATATTTTTGCATACTTTTTTAAAGTATTTATAATCCTGACATAAAAACAAGCATCAAAAAACAGGATAATTCTTACAAGATTTCCCCAACCTGACCAAAGTTGCAGTTTTTCAAGACAATGAAAGCGACCTTGGCCAATTTATTTCTAACTAGGGAAATATCTCAAGGGATGGAGGTGAACTAGTCACTCCAAATCAACTTTTATTATTAATATTCACTCTTTAAATGTTAATCATAATC
This sequence comes from Timema californicum, assembly GCA_902141385.1. Taxonomy (NCBI): domain Eukaryota; kingdom Metazoa; phylum Arthropoda; class Insecta; order Phasmatodea; family Timematidae; genus Timema; species Timema californicum. The sequence continues at coordinate 12,766 of CABFOW010007463.1, read as the reverse complement.
AAATTGTTAAATAAACTAACCATAATTATTACTTTGTAATCTCTAATTTAAATCAAAACCATTAAAATTGGTGGTAGAGAACGTTAAATTATCTGGCGCTTGAACAAAAACATATTAATTAAATATAGTGTTATGTTATAAAATGGACACACATGAATCAAGGTGTAGCATGTCATTTGTATAATATGACATCTACAATCAAGAATTTCATAAAGCTAATTAAAATTCTATAAAGACAATTAAAACAAGACAACAAGTACTAATTTATTCCAATAGGATGTAGAAAGTAGTGACTCACACTAAATTGATGTTGCTGGGAAATGCCCAAGCATCAAGAAACATTGCCCCAGTGCACCGNTAGCAAGTAGTGACTCACACTAAATTGATGTTGCTGGGAAATGCCCAAGCATCAAGAAACAATGCCCCAGTGGACCGTCTCGAGATCGCAAGGATTGCTATGTCTTATTCGAAGGGCACACATTAAAGAAAATAAAGATGTTTTTCTCTGCTTACCACACGTTCAAACAGCGCTATTGAGCAAGTGGAGTTATTTCGCAACTCTTCCTCCCTTCTCCCCTCAGATCTCCTGATGTAGTTCATTTTCCGAGCCCGTTCTATAGCTATATAATGAGTTCCCTGGGACTCACATTATTGTATTCCATTGTAATAAATCGCTGGAGGAAGAACTACTGCACTAAACTTCAGCACCGAGGACTACTGGTGGCCACAATGTGTAAGGCATCGGTATCACCACCGCATCGCCGAGGAAGCCTCTTCTGAGACTATGAGTATTATATCAGAATGTCTGATGTTGCTCTATTTCCCTCAGACATAGATGGATCTATTGGATAGTTTTGTTTTATTTTCAATGTCAATGAGACATTGAATATTGTGTCAGAATATCTGACATTACTATTTATGTGCCTTGTACATAGATTGATGTATTAGAATGTTTTGTTTTATTTTCTGTGTCCATAACACAAGCTTTATTGTAATAATGTCTAACATTAATTTTTATGTCCCTCAGACATGGTTACCTTAGTCAGAATGGCTAACATTATTTTCTATGTCCATCAGACATAGTTTACTTAGATCAGATAATTTGACGATTATTTCCCTATTCCCAAAAGGCATAGTTTAAATACGAGGGCTCTATGCCTTACATATGTGTAGGACCAGGTGATTAAGTATACCGAGTCCATGGATTTGGTTTCCTTTTCTAAGTCCTTATGATAGCATTATATTTTCATGACACCCTAAACGACATGATCATGTTTAAAATCTCTTTATGGCTACAATCATATTTTCATCGAACACTTTCGTCTAGGACCTAGTTAGGTCACCGACTGTTTGCATTCTTTATTGCACCCTTTTTGTGTAGCTATTTGTGGTGTGCAACCTGTGAGAGCACTACTAGATTGAAGTAGTGGTCCACGAGCATAATGCTTTCTTTCAGCCCCTTCAGGCACCATATTTATCTAAGTATTCAAAGATAGTTTGTACTAGATTCTGTAAGCCTATGTTATGGGTAAATGAATTAATTTACTATTGATTGCTCTGGCAGTACTCATTAGTAAATGACCAGCCATAGTAAAAATAAAATATGTGTAGATGCTTGGTTGTTAGCCATCTATTGTCTATTAAATAGAAGCTCCTCTTATAGGATTTTTTTTTAAATCTCCCCATGAGGGTTAATACTAGATTGCTAGCTTAAATAGTATTCTTCCTAGTAATTCTAAAATATAGGGTTTGACGCTATGTTTCTATTTTCTATTATTTCACTATTTTTCATAATTAGACCTTTCAGGTATTAGTCCGGCTAGATTGTCTTTCAATATATTCTCTGAAACTTAACTCCCCTTTTTACCGTTGCAGTGTTGCGACAGACATATCTTCGTTCGAGTAAGAGTGAATATCTCTATTTCTAGAGTTATTAAACTAACCACAAGTTCTATGTCAGTTACTTGTTTACATAATATTAATACCTAGTCACCCAACCTAATGTTTTCTAACTCGATAACAGAACATAGCTATCGTTAAGTATTTAATTTGAAATTTTGTCTATCATATGTAATCCTATTTCTTATTATATGTTTTTTAATAAACTTATTTGTTAATCTCATACAGTTCTGTGATACATTCTCCTTCCTAATTCTTCATCAAGTTTAGCTAAATTAATTATGTACAAGCAATTGTTTCTTTTTTCTACGGACCCGCCTTGGTGGTGTAGTTGGCTAACGTGCTAGTCGTGTTGAGCTCGACTGCTGAGGACGGGGAGATCAAGGTTCAATCTCGGTCGGGTGAACTGGGGGGTGTTTCCTAAATGGTTTTACACTTTCCCTCCACGCAAATGCGGATTCACTTCCTCTAATTTAACTTTCCCAGTTCCTAATCCATTTGCGTGATTAGTACTTAAAGCGTATAACCCAAAAGGGTAGTAAGACGTGGTGATAAATAATAATAAATAATAATAATAATAATTTTTCTAAATGATAGGAAAATCTATGGCGCACAGGGTGATCAGGTCGTATACTAACTTGGACAAGATCTGAACCAAGGATGTAGGGGCAGACACAAATGAGTTCACCAATATTAATGTATATGGGTTCATCTTTAACTACCAATCAGTGGTATGGTAAGATGTCATAGCTATTATTCGAGTCTCTTTGATATGATTTATCTTTACATCTTGGTCAGGCCCCCTCCATTTCTCCCTCAGGCTTCCTCTTTCAATTGTTATCTCTCCGGCATTGGAAGTGAAACAAAATCCATTAACATAACACTAGTCATTGTGAAAACATGGACCATATATGTTGTGTTTCAGTATCTGGTCAAGTTATTACTGTTTAGGAAAAATAAAATATTGTAAGTATAAAACACTTGTTATTAGTCTGTGTGCAAATTGAAGAACATAAAATTCTTTTAGCAAACTTCTTGGCCATGGAGATTGGTGAAGATTTCAATGCAATATTACAGAAATGCTTCAATAGTGCATTGAAAGGCAGTTGAAAAACAACTCACTTCAAGTTGACTACAAGACATAATTTTTAGAACACTAATTTTAAGATTTATAAACAAACTTCATGACTAGGAATAAGATCAAAATAACCCAGAAATTCATGTTCCATCATTTTTGACAGGTAGTTTTATTAATAATTACTGTTGTAAGTCCTTTAGAGTTATTGTTTGTTGTAGGTACTTTAGTGTTGTAGCTTGAAGTTGTAACAAAAGTAAAAAAGGAGCTAAGAATTTAACAATACACTTATTTATTTTTTAAACATTAAAAGATAAGTTTAAAGAAAGTTAATAGTATCAGATATTCAAAAATTTCACTAACCCACTGTTATCAAAAGAGCTAACATATTATACTTGTAACCAGGGCCGCGTCTAGGGGATAAGAGGGGAGTGGGGGCAAAGTTTTGCAACAAATAGTGTACAGATAACTAATAGTAATAAATATTCGCTTAGTAATAGGATTCCATTCCAGATTCCTGAAAACCCTAACTTTATGTAATTTAAAATTCACGTTATTCAAGTTCAGTACAGTAGAATACGCCACCATTGTGCTACCGCTGTTGGCCTACAGAAAACTAGCAATGCAACGGTGTGAAGAGGAATTTACTTTTGTTAACTCAATTGGATTGATTGCTCGCATTTAATAAAGTACAGTCATTTAATGGGTAGCTCAATATTCCATAAACATGAGAAATTGTTAAGTAACAATAAGTGAATATCAATATATTACAACGGCTTAGTGCTAAAACTGAAAAATGCTATACAAAAGGAGGCCACAGATTTTTTTCTCCCGGGCCTCACATTTTCTTAAAATGGTCCTGCTTGTAAAAATTACAACTTTAGAACAGGGTTTGGTGTAGGGGGCCTATACATACATGAAAGTAGATCTAGTAACTTTCTTAACTGAGAGATGAAGTTCTTCAAGGGACAACCTGGATATATGTAGGTGGCCCATTACTAAAAGTTTAAAAGGTAATATTGTGAGTTATAAGTGAAAGGCATGAAAAATGATTGATATTACATATTTGAGTAACTATAAATCTCATAATACAGTACCAGTATTTGTTGTACCATATGTATCCTGTTGGTACCGGCATTGCCATACAGCAAGTGTACTTACCATAATCTGACCTGAAAGACTGGTACTTCATATCTTGGGAAGGGTTTCTCATCCTCTTTCCAGGAGAATTCTGGTGTATGTTAAGTAATTCAAGTCACCGATATCCAGAATCTCAGCAGCAAAGTGAGCCTTAAAAATTCACATACACACCAACTTTGGGTGTAGAAAATATTGAAATTTTAATAGCAGTTTATTTTGCTAAGGCACTTTTATTTTAGAATAAATACATAGCTTAGTTTAATCTAGGTAAAAGAAGAAAAAAAACACTGTAGTAGCGGGTAGCGACATTTTAAATGGTTGATTTCAACTATGGTTAATGTAATCATGTTTATCATCAGATGTGAAAAACCCCAATCTCAAAATTGTATCAAATCGATGACCATTCAATGATATTTTATGTCAGTCATATGTAAAGTTTTAATACAACAATGACACTGCATTAAAAATATGTATTAAACTTCAATAGATAACTTATGAATTTCATTCTCTGTCTCAGTTTAAAATGTTGAGTGGTTTGAAAAAACGATTAAAATGGAGGAAACTTTAAAAATACTTATGGAAATACTCTTTAAGGTCAGAATCAAACCCACTACTTCTTAGCTAAACCTGATATCTACAAAGTTAGTTGAAATATTTTGATTTTTCCTTGTACATAGGCCTACCATTTTTGTATTAGGTATATTTAAAACCTTCAGTTGGTGCAATACAAAATTTTACTGTATTGTTTAATCTACACTCTGCATTATAGATGGATTCAATATAGAATGTTCCTTGCCATCTACTGTTGGGGGACCTTACCACAAGCCCCTGACGAGTTGGAATTACTCTTACCCTTCCAACCCTCTTTCAACTTTCGATCTTGCTATGACCAACAGTGGGGATTATGCATTTTTTTTAAGATGAGCCAAACTGCGAGAAAAATTATTCATGACTCATTCTTCTCTCATTCTTTGAGTTTAATCAACTTCATCTCAATTTCGAGAATAAAGGCTTTCTTCAAAATTTGATTGGAGGCTCAAAATAATTTCAAAGTCAAACTATCACCAGAGGTGTATGCAGACGTGATTTCCTCTGACTCGGCAGGACGGCTATGTCCACTTGTCTTTTACCTCACCACAATGTGGTTGGGACTTAGGTGTCTTATCTAGACTCTTCTCTTCTCTTCCTGTTTGCTTAGGTAAGATATTTCAAGTACACAATAGCCAGCACAATAATCCCAAAATAAACATACTAAATATAAAATCAAGATAATATATATATATATTTTTGGTATAAATCTATTATTTAGGATAAAGTAAGTCAGAATTAGTAGCAGTAACTATATGAACTATAGCAATTTCCCCACCACACCTTACTATTCATTCAGGCTATAAAGCATGTTTAATTACGCTCATGGAGTAACAATGAGGAATGTAGAATTTAAAGGAAATATTCTCACATCTACATGGAGGGCATATGGGAAACACTTTTTTTAAACTTACCCTTTCTATATACCCGACTGAAATTCAAACCTTAACACAGTAATCTCCCTGTCGCTGGGAAACCAAACTAGATGAGCCTGACATTTAGTCTCCGTGAACACCAACGGGCATTACTATTTATTTATTTATTTGAGGTATTTAACATTCACTTTCTGCATCGACTGAATATATCAGCACTCAATAATTTCATTGAGTGAGGTCAAAAGAGCCAACCAATTTTGCCGATAAGGGTATTTTCACATACCTTCCAGATTTCTTTTTCATGCCACAATCAACAAGGGACAGAGGCCCCCTTTTGTATAGCTTTACTTCTCCTCCAAAGGAAGTTGTGCTACAGATTTTTATCACTCAAAAAAAATCTGTCAACCCCAGCTAGGTTTGAACCCACAAACAATGGATCTTGAGGTGAGCACTTTACCCTAAGAACACTAAGGTCGACAAAGGGTGTTACTGATTTACTTTGTATGGTCGCTAATCTACTGCATATGTCTATATAATATTAATAATCAATTGATTCATCCTGTAATCAAATGCTCTACTATATTTAATTCAAATTGAAATTGACTAATGCAGATTTAATTTAGCATAAAATCGAATATCCACAAAAAGCCTCTAATTCACTTACTTTTCTATTATATTAATATGTCATTTTATTTTGCTTGGAATCAAATTAAGGTACATTTGGACAAAGTTGTGTTATTGCTTCAAATTCTGAAAACTCATGGCTCTAAATTATAGGGCTATTCCACAAAATTTATCTGACCTAAACAAAATACAAAACCCTTGAAATGTTACTTACAAAGAAAATGGGAAAATTTGACACCACATTTATGGAAGTCTTCCAGAGTGACTCACTTTCAAGTTTTTATGAAGTTAGCACCTATCCCGGAAAAAAAACATGTATGTGTTTGATAACTTCTGCTCATAAAGTGAAATATTTTGATAAGATGTTGTTAGGATAAGAGCAAATATGTAGATTTTGAAAAAAATATCCATAACAATTTCTCCAAAAGGAATGCCAACAACAACTTATAATGTTTATCAAAAGCCATGAAACCTATATTTCTGATGATATTTATGATTGTTTACTGTAAAAAAAAGAAGATATATTCAAACACTATATTTTTAATTGACAAGTTAATCTCTCTAAATAACTTTACAGGTGATTTTGTTTTCAGCAAAATATTGTGTAGCCTAAAGATTGTTTTCAAAGTTAGTTTTTATATATGAAAAATAAATAGTATTTCCATTTTAAAACAAACAATTAAAACTTATGAAGATTCTTTCAGCTGAACATAGATTGACAAGCTTTTACTATGCTAAAGTTATCAAAGTTTACTATCACTAAATGCTATAGAAAGAGGGGCTTAGGATTTAATAGTTTTACATTTGTTCAAGAATGAATTCTAATTGTTTATCCCTTTGTGTATTAGCTATTTTATATTTCTCAACAAGAGAGGAATTTAATTATTCTTCACTTCCATAGTAATTAATTGTTATGTTAGAATTATCATAAATGTGAATCTAGAGTGGCCAAATTAATAATCTATAGATTATAGACACCCTAAATCAAAAAATAATGTTGAAAGTTGGTTAAGTGACTAGAAATGATGAAATTAGGTAGGGAAAAGGAAGAGGGTAAGATCACATAAAATCGTCCAGCCAAAGGCCCCAATTGAGCTTTAAAGGGGTCTGATCATTACAGGTTGTAGTGATGGCAGTGACCCTGATTAAGCGAGTGTTCCATAAACACCCCTTTTTGTTCAACTGTATGGTGCATGGCACCCTGTACACAGGCACCGACTTTTCACAGCAGACATTTCGAAGTAAGCTCATGGTGAGTGGCAATTTGTTTTACGAAATATAATTTTTAATTATTTTTTTAAATATTAATAGTTCTTAAGTTTAAAATAATAGGACATACAAATTTGTATAGAAATGTATCAAGAGTTTGGATTTGTTTTTCTTAGTTATCAAGTTGTTATTAAGTGATAGAATAGTTTGATGGAAAAAGCATATGATCGCACAATTAATTGTTAACGATTATCCAAACTTCAGAGATTGAAATCTTCAAAATTTACCAATATAAAAGGTTAAAGTAAGACATGTGTATAGGTTATAATTTTCGTAAGAAGAAACCTTTATAAAAATACATATTCTGTTTTTGTAGTCAATATTGATAGTATTATACTATACTGTTATTAATATTTTAGAGATATTAATTATATATGTCCAAAGTGACAGCTGTAGATCATACGTCTTGACATAGAATATGTGATAGTAGATCTAATAACTTTTCAAGCTGCAAGATAAGATTCATTCTATGACAAATGAACTGAAATATATTACACAAAAAATGCTTGGTGTCAGGTTAAAGAAAAGGTTGCTATTCCATAAAGTTATAAGCCATAATAAAGTATGGTGAAAATTCAGATATTATTAATCAATGAAAATTCCCTTTTAAGCTTAAAGTCTCGCTTATTTTTAAAGATGAAGAAGGAATTAAACTATAGATGGGAGTGTAACAGCAGCCCCCCCTTCCCCCATAAAAGAGAAAATTACTATTCGGTTATTTCTTTACTTGTTGTTTACAGAGGTCGGAGATAGAACATCCAAAGTCATTTGACATTGGTTCATTGAGTCGCTATGGAGTGGTTGGCTTTGCAATCTACCCCATCATGTTACATAATTGGTATATTTGTTTGTTTATTTTATTTTAATACCACTTATACTTAAGTTACACTTTATGGTTTCTTTATGTTAATATTATTAATGCATATAATCCAAACAGGTAGTAAGACGTGGTGCTAAAAAAATATAATTAATCTCTATGTGATTACTATTATATTTAACTAATTATTAATAGCTTGACTTCTCTACAGTCTAGTGGTCATATTTCCTGGCTATAGATCCAGAGGTTTTGGTTTGATCCCCGCTTTTTAAATTTATTCATGAAGCAGTGGGTCTGAAATGGGGTTAAACTCAGCTTCGCAAGGACAAGTGAGAAGCTAATTGAACAAATAACTAGTAGTTCCGATTTAGAAAAATGAAATTAATGACCAGAGGACTTGTTGTGCTGACCACATGACACCCTCAAGATGAAAATGTTGGCACCCTCATTGCTAACAGCGGCCGCCACTTGGTCAGTATAGCTTGCTTGAAGGTTCACAACATGGAGCTTTTTAATATCTTAATCTAAAGGGTTGTGATGAGAAAGGTTGTGTGTAGGAAATGCACCCTCATTAGAATAGGGAGGAGATGGAAAAATTATATACCACCAACTCTAGTTCATTTGGCAGGGATTAAAATCCTGACCTATCCCTCACTTGCATTCCAATATTATAAACTTGGATGCAAATGACTACTAATAGGATTCTGAAACTTTAAAGCAGCAAACACCTTCAGTATGTTATTTTTTTATTGTATAGCTATTATTTTTATAGCCTATAACAAAGGTGGGGCTATTTTTTTGTTATATTATTATCACTGCATATTAATACACAGTCAGGTTATATGCATCTGGTGTTATTATTTAATGTAGTATTTTCCAAACTTTTGCAAGTCGCATGTCAGTGACATGACCTAACAATGGACACTTTCCAGCTGTTTGTAAAACAAACACCAATAACTGCTATCTTAGAACGTATTGATGGCCATTTTAAATTTTTATAAGGCTCTAGTGGTAATCTGATCAAAGCCGTGGAAGGAAATAAAGGGTTACTGAAGTCCATGGCGTCAATTACATATCTAAGTTAATTTGTTTATGAGACTTACTATCATAAACATTATTTATAAAACTCAGTGGTGTGTGGTATAGTCCTGGGAGTACTAACCAGTAACCGAGAATAGTAAGATTCACATGGGCACTGGGTCGCTGCTAATGAGAAGGTTGGGGTATTCTAATATTAGAAAATTCTTTGTTTTAAGTCCACAATCTAAAGGTTGGTTGGATGTGATTAATATCCATTCGGAGCTGGGCATGGGCTCAGCCATTCAGCTGGTTATTGCTACCTGCACCATCTGGTAGAAAGCCCATGTACTAGGTGAGTTCAGGAAGTGTGGTGGTTTCTTGTTGCCTTCCTCACTGAATTTCCAAGTTTTTTTTACATGCAACTACTGTAAGCAATATTCCGTCCTAATTCATGTATTCATGAAGATGGCAGAGTATTACGATTCGTTTCTCTATGTTGCGTCCCCTGACGGCAGTTTTTATAGCCACTACGATGACATATGTCTTCAACTAAATTCTTATTTGATCTCCATGAGTCCACTACTGAACTTTCTACACCACTATTTTGTTCTTGTCATATAGTCCTAGCATATTTCATTCCTGTCTGTGCTCGAACCCTGATTTTTCTTTCCAATATCAATCTACATTTGACTGGCTCCGTATCTACATCAAAAACTGAACTGCAACCTAATGGCAGTTTGCAAAACTATCTCGTCTACCATTTCTGAGGCGCTATATTTGGATGAACTAGTGAAATCATTTCTCTCTATAAACCTTAATTGTTTTGCAACCTTTATGGTTTTCTTTGTTGAGTTACCGTGACAACGATTGTTAGAAAGAAAAAGAAAAAAAGTGGACAAGAGAGAAGGAAGAAGAAATAAAAAGATGCGTGGGTTATTTTTCATGAAAGAAATGTGAGTGCAAACACAAAGGGTTGAATTTGTGGTATAAAGTTTTCCGTTCCATCAGCGAGCGCCGGTTAGAGTAGAGGACTAAACCTCATTTTTCTCTCAAACGGGGAAGATTCGTGAGAGGGATGAGCGGCTTTGTTTATTTTGAAAATCTATAAGTGTGAGTGCTGCAGCCATGGTCAGGGAATGGAATGCATCTTGTTTTTGACCCCATCACCTCAAGTACTACAGGGAAACGAGTGAGATTTATTATCATTATTGACAGTTCAGGACCACTAATTCGCAGTTACCACCAATTAATATATTTTACTTACCTAAAGGCTCTTATGCCACAATGTTTACAGCTTGGAATAATAAATTATCTTAGTACCAGATGGGTAGAACAATTTTTTTTATTCACAACTGCCACAGTTAAAATATATATGTACACTGATTACTTGAGTCTTAGATGTTTTAAATTTCTTTGTACTTACCATATTTTTTTATTTATTTTTTCGCTAAAAACTAAAATAACAACCAAAATTTAGTTAGTAATATTTTTTATGATGGTTTTATTTGACAAACTTTCTTTTTACATTTATGTTCAACCCTTCTAGTGAGATTGTTGGTTCTTTTCAAGGCCATAATAAGAGTCCTTTTACTTGTATCACTTAGCTCACTGGAGTCCATTCTTTTTATTACACTTGTATTTAGTACTACACGACGGGATCCAGTATTACTGTGAATATACTTCTAACGGTAAGTTTCCTTGGTGATTATATCCATCTCTACCTGACCACATAAAAATCACCAAAAATATCCTTCCTCTTTACATCAGTGCGGATACCTTGAGAAGTTAGAGTTTCAATTTTTCAGGCGTTCTACTGACTGAGTCTGCCCGATCTATGTTTTCTCCCCCCTCCCCCTATATCGTTACACAATTGATATGAGACCACCAACAGCTTTATTTCCCCTGTGAATAAAGTTGTGCTACAGATTTTTATCGTCCAAGAAAAATCTGTTTACCTCATCTGGGTTTGAACCCATAAACTTTGGGTCCTGAGGCGAGCACTCTACCCCAAGACCACCAATGTCTACATTATAAAATTACACAATAATATATCTCTAGTTATATTTATTTCGTGCCAGACACCTCAATTCACTTGGTATTGTGTGTGTCCACTTAGCCTAGAGTTCCAGATTAAATTCCCGGCATATTGAAAAGGTGAAATTGAAACTTCTTCCATCCCAATGATCAATTAATTGCCGAAGGTCTTCTATAATAGAATTTGTAATGCATGTGCAGATATAATCATGTGGTTCTTAAAATGCACATTTAGTACCTGTGGTTAAAAAAATCAGCATAATTATCTTTCTTTTGACCTCCCTTTAAAGTTCCTTTTCACTCACCTTTTAGTTTTATCTTGCTTTCTAAAGCCCTCTCTCACTTTGTATTAAGCTCCTCTTAAACTTTTCTCTCTACTCTAGCGTACATATTGAAATTGACTTTTACCATCAATTTAAATCTCTAAGTTGAGATCCACATAATTATTATTTATGCCCAACCCACTAAATATGTTTAGTGGGTTGGGCATAAATAATAATTAACACATAAAACACAAAACATCAAATAATTTATATAATAAAAGCCACATAGTGCCTATTTATCTAGACTTTCTCTAAAACTTTCAGATAAGATACAAAACTTTACACACTGATTACTTGAGTGTTGTAGCTACTCCCAAAAAACTTAACACACAATCCGAAATTGCGCTTGTCAGAGACAGGCCCAGCCCCTAGTTAAATATATTGTTCATGTGGTTCCAATAATTTTAAAATAATAAAAATTCAGGTAATTAGATAAGAGCTAATGGTGTACATTTCAGTTAGCTTCAGACTATTTATTCTTCTAAAATAATCAATAATATATTTATGAGTTACCATAGTAAGAAAATAATATTATATTTCCAGGTACAAGTGGTTAGATAAACATTATGTGGGCACAGCGGCCAAGACAGTTGTGAAGAAACTTCTGCTGGATCAGTTTCTCTTCACACCACCTCTTATAGCCGCCTTTTACATCAGTAAGTTGACCTTTAAGTGAAAATCATTTAAAGCCCAACCTCACATTTATATATACTAGACCTATAAGTTTAAAAAAAAGTTTATGCTGATATTAGTAGGGAGGGCCTACTTACTGTAAATTACTTAAACATCTCAACTTAAGAAACCGTTAAATATTAGGGAACTATTCCAAGTAGTTCCCATTTGTTTATTTCAAATAATAATTTATTTTGTTTCAGGTATGAGCATAATGGAGAGAAAAGAGAACATTTTTGAGGAATGTGCACATAAGCTAGTACCAACATTCAAAGTGAGTTTATTTCATAAACATAAATTGAAAATGAAATATTAGGTATAGTTAAATAATTCCTATCTGTCTTGAGATACCTTTATCCTTTGCATTTGGTTATCGGCTTGTTTAGCGCTATTGTTGCAACACATTTCAGTGTATTCAACGTCACAGTCA
>CABFOW010007462.1:0-14873 GCA_902141385.1 Timema californicum | reverse complement strand
CGGAACAATTTTATTTATTTCAACGCGTGGTTTTTTAGGGCTTAAATTTTCAATTCTTTCCAAAGCAGCTAAACGAGTACGTCTAACACTAACAGTAAGCCTTTCTTCTATAAGGAAAGCCAATTTCAATTCGAAATGAGTAAACATCACGCATTGGAATACCACTGTATTAACACGTGGTAATTTGGCAGGTGCCGCGCTGTGTCTGGCCGGTGACGTCACGCCAGTGCTCCCCCCTCCAAATATCGGAACCAAGGCGGCAGCGTTAGCATCAAAGAACTGGGACAGCCCTTACTATATAGCCCTGGGTTAAAGGTGGCTCTACACCGAGGAAATAGCAAAATATTGTTAGTAACAAAATGTTAATAACAAATATATTACTAAACAATTTTTTGGTTGTTTTGTTAAATGTTAGTAAAAAAATGTTAATAACAATGTTTTCGACAAAACATGTTGCTGGATGAACAATTTGAAACGGTAAACTGAAAAGCGGATGGCATAGTTATTGAAACCTGTATAATATTAAAAAATTAATAGCCGAAAGAATTGTCGGTTGTAATATGTTATTGGCAGCTCCTTCAGTCCGAGTCATGGCTTCCATAAGTGCCGACTTGTTAAACAAATTGGGGGTTCTTTATATATAAAAAAAACACGATTGGGGGTGGTATAACATTGACAAATTTTCAAGCATCGTATTTAAAAAATGGACAAAATTAAGATACAATTTGTTAGTCTCAATGTATGTTTGATAGAATAAAATTAAAATAAATTGAATAAAATAAAACAAATATGCACAGCACACAAAAACACATACTATACGAGTATTGCTACTAACTAAACTGTAATGGAAACATGTTGAATAATGTCAGGAACAAGAGTGGCTAGTGATACCAACTTGATCACGCTTGCTTACATATCAGATGGCAGCACCTGTCATTTGCTCTGCTGGAAGACACTGTTCGCAGTGCTACTCTATATCTAAGATAAAAAATATCGTCGTAATATTAATGTTTTTAAAAGGCTGAATGCTGGGGGTGACAATATTTTTGGGGGTGCTTAATATGCAAAGCACCCTCGCACTTGGCGATTATGATGGCTTCACAGGAAGAGGTGGTTATTGTTGCAGCTTGTGTAGTGATTATTGAGGCAGGAAGACAGAAAAATAAGAAAAGGATGTGGGTTCAACAAAATTACACAAAGTTCCACACCGAATGGAAGCTGCAGGAAACTGATTCATGTGTAGAATGTTATTAACAGAGTTCACAACAGTAATAACTTGTAACATTTTGCTATCAACATGCTTATATAAGGACCACCTCCGTAGCATTCGCAAAGTTTATGTCACTAACAAAGCTAGCAACAATGTTATTTACATGTTAATGGAAACAAATAACAAATGTTGAAAGCAAATATTGTTGACAAAAGTTAATAGCAAAATGTTATTAATATTTTAGTGACTTTTAATGATGCTAGTAACGAATGCTATCATCAACTGTTGATAACAAAAGTTAATAACATTTTATGGGCCCATTTTTAAAATATGTTAAAAACCTTGTTAATAACGGTGTTTTCAACAATGTTACCTCCGGTGTAAAACAGCCTTTACAGATTAACATTTTTATATCTTCAATTGAATGGAAGGGAAAAGTTATTCACCACAATTTTAAAAATTGTTGATGAAAGTGAATGCCATTCTTCTCAGTTAGCTGCACAACGTGTCTAAAACATATATATTTCACCATAATTTTGTTTAAAAATGAATATGACATATGTTTTACAATATTAAAAAGTGCATTTTACTACAAAATGTACTAATATGTTTATATTATTTCCTAACAATTACGAATCCAAGCCACAGAGCTCCCCCCTGCCCCCTGATTGAAACAAAGGTGGGATGGAAAACCCTCTGTACATGTCACAATAATAAGTAAACCAATACGCGATACTGCTAATTTTTTCTCTAGGTAGCTTGCGACATTTTGAAAGAAGCTCCCACGCTCAAGGAGCTAGCTACTAGACGACCCCTTTCTTGGACCACTCGGCCAATGAAGCGGGTAGCACGAACCCAAGAGCTTGTTTTGTTGGTATAACTGGTTAATTGCTCATTTGGTTATTTATTGAATAGTATTGTTAACATGTTTTAGGGTGTAATAGTTCCATGGCTAAACTGTTATCGTCGCTTCGTGAACGTCCATACCTCATTACGAAAGTGGTATTATTGCTCTTTAAGATTCGTTCTTGTTCTACCTACCGGAGCGCCGAGGAGACGCGTTCTATTCGTTCAGAAATCATACATAAGGTATTTGAGAAGCCGTTTATTATTTTAAAATATTACTCACGCCATGATAGAAACAAAAGGTATCATGTCTCAATGTATTCTCAAAAAATCTTACATTTATACTTTCTCTCGACCTCTTGAGGATAGAAGTATTGTGATAATCAAAAAATCGAACTCGAGATTTTGATAAGTTGACGTTTCATGACCCCCCGGAGTTAAAAAGTGGTTTTCGCGATGATGTCTGTCTGTCAGTCTGTCTGTCTGTATCTCGGCCTGGAGCGGAGACCATTTTACCGTTCGGGTTAAAACTTGGTATCTGGGGTTTTCATAAGTTCTCCCCAAGGGTTTTTGGAATTGGATATCTATCGTTAAAATTAAGGGTAAAGTATTAAAGAAAAAAGAGATAAAATCGATTATCTTGAAATCCGTCATAACGATTTTGATTACATTTAGTATATAGGCATTGTTTAACGTCACAAACAAAATGAAAACTTTCGTTTTCTCATTAAAATTACTTTAAGGGTACTTTACATTAGGGAAAATTTCCAATTTTGATCATATCTCCGCAAATATTTGAAACGTTAAATAACTTATCGATGTAAATATGTATTACTATTAAATATAAGTTCATTTTATGATAAAAGAGGGAGAAAATTTGTGTGGTACACTTTACCATATATATTAGTTTCACGTGAAATGTTGCAGCTCTGCGATCAAAGTAAATGGCTATATATACATATCTAGTATTCATAAAACCAATAAAGTTATTTTTAACAGAAGGTTTTAAGATAACTGAAGATTGTTCGAGCGGTTTTTGAAGCTTCATAGCTGCCATTCCTATAATAAATTCTCGGTCCCGGCACAGATTGCCAAACCCTCCCTTCACCTATGACAATACGTGTATTAATCACAACTTGTGAATGTGTGGAATGCCAGACCTCCACCGTGGTTCGGATTCCACGATAGATTGTAGGTCCTCCATTTCATCTCCCAATCATCCTACTATTACACATTAGCATAAGTGCGTATAGCCCGAACGGTTAGTGAGTCGTGGTGCCAATAATAACAATACAATAAATACTACAGTGAGAGGATATTTCCCTTCAAGTAGGTGGTGCCCTTAGCCATTGCAATCATGTATACTCCTTTACCCGGCACCCTGCTCGAACTATAATTCTAACAGCTGTTGGTAGTAAAACTTTTATTAAGGTGTTCAAGTTGAAAGCCAATAAAACATGAGTATTTGTGGTTTTCAAGAGGATTGAACTTTCGAAATATTTTCTTAAAAGCATCTATATAAAAGAGAACATGTTAATGGATACTTAAGTCTATTTGTACATTAAGTAAGGCAGACAAACCACCAACGAATAAAACTACTATGATGTGAGTTTTACGGTTGTTTGAGTGTTTTAAGTGAACCACATATTTCGAGCATTTTAATCACAAGGTACAGTAGTAAAATGTTTTGCCGCGTCAGTGAGGTTAAAAGAGACGAGCGCTAGTGGTATTATTAAACCAAGAAGTGTAGATAGCACTTGTTTTATATTTAAATACGATGAAAGTAGCAACACATTATTCTCGACATGAGTGTTTCTGGATCTCTAGAAATCCAGGTAAATACGGTTACCAAACCCTCCCTCCCTGTTCGGACACAAAGGGCTTGGGCTTGGAATTGGGCTTGTCAGAATACTTGCTACACAATAATTAAAAATAGATCCTGTTAGCACAACTGTGTTTTTAAATATGCTTATTTTAAAATATAAATTATGATGCCTTTATAATTTGTTAAAATAAAATTATATTTTTGCTACTAAATTTTTTCTCTTCTTTTTGGCGTATGGCATATTTTGACTGTGATAGAGGGCATGCAGTTAGTATCTAGTTCGACCACGAAAGAACAAAATAATGTATTTTAGCCGCTCAGTGGGAACAAAGCGTTACCCAGGGTATACCTTGAAGCCTGTCTACACGTCACACCCGCAATGAGATGACGTGATGATAGTGATGATGAAAAAGTAGCCAGAGGAAATCTTTAACCTAACTTAAGCCTAACTAACCAAACCATGGTGACCATAAGAAAAGTTTTCCTATCGGTAAAAAAAAAAAAGTACCTATATTACCACTGTAAATCGAACCTGTGAATTCTAGTTCATTAAACAGTTGTGCTGACCACTAGACCAAGAGGCCGGTCTTTGCCGGTAGTTATAATGTTCTAAAATAGCTGTTTTAATGAAATCTGAAACTGATACTTTAGTTTATTTTTGTCACCTTTTACTATCTATCCGAGCTATATTCGCATTATTTACACTAATGGGACCAGGAAGGTAAAATTTGGAGCAAATGAACCTGACTTTTCATGGAGAATGAATAGTGGGGAACCATCTAGGAAAAACTACCTAATTAGGTCAGACCAGGCCAGAATTCGATACTAAACCTCACCTCTCTGCAAAACAATACAAGATTAACGTCTTAGTCTGCGCGCCCATGGATGCGGGGAACTGACACTTTAAAAAGGTCATTATCTGATGATCCTAAGGATTAATTCTTCAAAGTTAACAATCCCAATTACTCAATAACAAATTATCACCCCCAACTGGGATTCGAAAATGGAACTATAAGGCTGATAGTAGAGGTGCTCCACAACAGAAATCATTAAAAAAACTGCATGTCATGCTAAGGGAATCACCATTGGTAAGAATGTAACTCAATGTTATACAATGAAATTATAATGGAGAGGCAATTCCAAAAATGATGAGAATCCTAGATGGCGATCATATTTCAAAATGGCTACAAATGTTGAGGTTTTGTCGAAACTTTATTCTAATCATCATATAAGAGAATGTTTTATATCGATTGATATGTTTTTGAGGTCAAGGATTTCATTTTTCATGTTAAAAATAGGCTTGGATATAATACAACCGCTCTTTTGCCACATAAATTGGGTAAAGTAAAAAAATGTGAACTTTTTTTAATGTGTATTTATTAATTCATAATCAACTGAATATTATAAATCTGAAGATTGCTTTTAAAAAACATCGGCCAGCACTACATCATTTTTCACATTCCTTCTTACAGTTACACAATAGTGTGCAAGACAAGCCAACACGTCTGCATCCACACTTTTTCTTACAAATTTTGCACACATACATTTGATTGGCTCTTTACATGGATCAGAAATTTCTGGCAGCTCCGGCCATTTCATCTGCCATGATACATCATTCAACCATCGTTTCTGTTCGGTTGGAGATGGTACACATATGGTGCATTTTTTGCTTGTCCTCAAATGTGTTCAATTTGGAAAGTAATACGTAATACTTGTTGTAATGCACCCTTTGTCGGCGACAGACTTTCAAGCGGACGATTTTTGGTCATGAACAACTCGTCTTGTATCATTAACACTTGTATTGCTCCTGGTTGAATAGTACAGTAGTACTATGTATCGTTCAATAATGTCTAAAATTTCCGTAGGAATGGAAATTTGCGGTTGTGATATGAATGAAAAGGCAGTAGTAACCTCTTTAAAGAGCATTCGTATCTTCTGAGTTTTTTTTTTTTTTTTCCAATTGCTTCAGCTATGGCGTGAACCGGAATACATCTGTAATACTTTCCTGTTCCAAATACAATCCAAACTTTATCCAGACCCTTTGTTGACAAGGTACAGAAGTAAGCAAATGCTGAAACTAAGACATCAGTATCTACAGTACGTATAGCAATATTTTTGAAGCCTTTTTTTCCATGTCTTGAAGATGCAGTATTATCTTTGTGCCAGCTTCTTCATGACCACGGCAAGTAACACCAATTGGGGAACTTTGTGCTGTAATATTTCCTTTAACCTCTTCACCTGCAGTGGCTACAGACTGTACATTTGTGATAGTATCTATAGCTAAATCTCCAAGTAGACTAAAGAGTTTTTCCTTGTTACTTGAATTGCTCAAGAAATCTTGCCAATTTTTAGGTAAATTCATGTGGGAAGGAACTTTTCTCCTGGTGCCTGCTACCTCTTCTGTCTAGTTTCCCCTTCAATAGTGGGTGTAATGTATTCATCCCAAATTAAATCAATTCTATGACAGCCAAAATCTTCAATGTCTTTACAAATGTGAGGGTGAGATATGCTAACATAATAATCTCCAAATTTCTTTGAGGAGTGTGGTTTTAGAAGTAAGAACTGCACCATCATAAACTTTAGCACCACATATTCCTGGGAATGCATGGCCATTCGTGTCTACAATATCTTCCAGAGTGTGTTACGTCAGGTTTATTGCCTAATCGAAATGCCCCATTATTAGAAAGTGAAGGGGGAAATGGTTGATTTTCACGTTTGAAAAAATTCTGCACATCCAACTGACGATTCTGTGTAGCTATATAGAGTCTGGAAAATAGCTGAATATATGTTTTTAAAGTCTTCAGTATAGCATTTTTCTTGCTATTGCTCTTCGAAGGAGTGCTAAACACGGGAATGTTGTTCTTTTTTCAAAGGTTGAAATATTGTTAAAGAATTTTTTTTTACTAATTGTTCCTCAATGAAACTGGGGAACAGCGTAATACCAATTGACTCTGCTGAATAAAGGGTTGCATTAACTTTATTGTGTACAGTAATCCTGCCATCGATGACAGTATGGTCTCTACCATTCTCTAAAAATGTGTTTCTAAATTATTTTATTTACTGTGTTGTAAAGTGCCCGAACTTTAGCGATATATTTGACTTGAAATGAGTGGTATTGCTCATGATGGCGTCTACTGTTTTCTTCAGGTTTTACCTGAATGCTACTCTAAAATTCTTATATTAGCTGACAGATTTATGGTCCTGCAATCATCCAAAGTCTTAGTGACAATGGATCCTGTGTCAACCCTACTTCAACGTCATCCCCTTTCAATATTACAATATTTTGTTCATGTGCTTGGTCTACGCTGATTGCTGAGAAGATTTTCTTTGATTTTATTATCACAAACTGTCCTGAAGGAGATGAGCGCTTTATGTCTGGTAGTTGAATTTCTACATCAAAAAGGTATTTCAGATGGATTGGTAGCCAACGTGCATAGTTATGATGATCAAGCAAAAAACCAATGAATTATTTCTTTTAGGCAGTCACGATACAAACAACAGTTTCCTTCTCAGATTGAGGGAATAAAGAGAAGCAATAGGATTTCCATATTAAAACAAGTCAGCCAATATTTGAACATGACATTCTCTTCTGTTAGTTTTCCACACCATAGCTCAAATTCAAGCTTGGGATTATTTTCTTGATAAACATCAAGCAACAAATAGTATAGTGCTGCATCACATACTTAGTGAATTCCTCTCACTTTTGTCACGTAGGTTACTTTTAGATAACTTTCAGCAGCACTAAAAGGTGCAATATCAGCATGGGAGGTTGCACCATTTCAACCACTTCCTGACATCCACTGACCCAAAACTCAAAGGAAAGCTTGTTCAATGTGAAATGCACCGAATATCACCATCAAATTTGTTAGCCATATATGTCTGGATAATCCCACTGAATCAGTTTTGCTGCCACAAACAATGTTTGGCCCACTACCATGACAGGAATTTGATTTCCATTAAAAAAATTACTAATTTATTTCATTACGTTTATCGCATGCTTAATCATAGCTATTGGCGAAGAGTCTTCCTAAAATGGTGGAAAAAGCGTTGATATTCCTGGAATAAAATATGTTGGAGCTGTTGGACTACTTGCATGATAGGTGGCCTACGATGCATCGAGACCAATGTTGGTATCTTGGCTGATAACGTGTTTCAGCCCTACACACTCTTCTTTATTCAGATTCGTTGTAGTGGTTGACAACATTTGTTTTGATGTTGCATCAGAACAAACTGGAATAGTAGGTTATTTTTACTGAAGGAATGATAGTTTCACTATAGCAAATTCTTCTGGAAAACTTGGTACACTTCGCTTTTTGAAGGCACTTATGTCATACTGCATAGCTTCTATAGACCTTACTGTTCCTAAACATTCAGGTGTTGGATTTTGAAATATGGATATACTTGTCCCATGAAAGGAATCCTCTTAGGTTGAACTTCTGGGATTGTGGTCTATGTTATCATACGCTCCAATTGTGAAGATCCCTTCATATAATTTTGATGGACACATTACCTTTTCTTTTTGGAACTTAACAGTTACAATTTGACACATTGCTGTTGAAAGTTCCAGCTCACGAGTATATGATATTGAAAATCCTAGTGAAAGTAGCTTTTCCACGATTTCTTTTTTCCCACACGTTTTTTCAAATATTGAAAGACTCATGTAAACTAGCAGGGGGGTTCCTCTATCAGTTTTATGCCTAGATATATTTCCAGTTGGCTTACGGGACTGTACATTAAAACAAATAAATCGCGATATTTTGAGAGATGGTTGGTTAACAATTTCCTTGGATTTAATATTGGCTCTAAATAACAGCATATTCACGATAGCAAGTAGGGAGTTAGGAACAGATTTACGTTGGGAGTTATTATCTAAATGACCATTGAACGTGTTCTTGCGTTGAAGCATGTATTTTCTTACCATATTTGAAACACGCAATAAAGCTAGTGGAGCTTCATCTTGATCACCTTTACAAGCTTGAAACATGGCGTCACCAACAGTGTTGTCATATGCCGAAATATACTATCTACCAGACAGGTTTGCCGTCATACATGGAAAGTATGCAAGAATACTCTCTTGTAATCTTGAAGTATGCACATCAGACATGTAATTGCTCATCTACTCCTGTTAGTTGAATTAGGGGGCGGCCAGACTGAGCGCGCGAGCGACTAAAATATAAAATAGAACACATTGGTTGTAATGGGAGGTGGCCAAACTGGAGCGAGCGCGCTTGAAAGATAGAACTGTTTCTANGGTGTAAAACTTCTCATTTTGACATTTTTATTACTATCGATAGGTTTAGCACACTTGCTATTAATGGCCTAATTTAATTGGTAAGACCATAAATATAAGTAAGCCCGATATGTTAAAATACTTCAATATTATAATCAAAGTAGGCCTTTACAAATAATAATCACCATTAGTTTGGAGAGTATGAAAAAACCACAACAATAAATAAGTTTTAAGAATCACCTTCAGTTCACTGAGCCTTCGAACCTTTACCTTCCAGTCAAAAGCTATGGAGTGCAACGCACCATTCCGCCACTGGTGCGGCTAATCTGATTTTAAAACACTTAAGTACATTAAAAATATTTGTTGTAAGAATTTTCGAGGATCAGAGATGTACCAAGTGTCTTTGACAGAGACATCTTCTCTAATGAACTAGGGTCTGCTAATTACGCGCTCGCTCGCTCGCCCGCCAGTGTGGCCACCCAGTCGCTTGCGCGCTCGCACGCTTGTCAGTCTGGCCGAACCCTTAGTCGCACCTTTTACATTTTTGTTGGGGCACTCATCTTGAAAATTGGTTGTGTTTCATTTGAATATTTCATACTTTTCTCCATGAAATTGATTAATTCTGTGAAAACTACTTCCTCGCATATATGAACACTGCTTTTTGTGGTTGACATTTGACTTCTCATAGACTCGTTGTACAATCCTGCTAAGCACTTTGCATGGTATTTTGTATCCATAGCAATCATATCACCACCACTAAGTTTTACTTGAACACTATTTCCTTGTTCAACGGCACACTCCCTCACCTTTTGGTCTACATGCACCGTTGTCACATTAAACAATTGATCCTTACTGTTCGCAGAACCGTCACAAAAGAAATACACATCTATAGAACAAGATGATTGGTATTTACGTTCCGGAAATGGTGTCAGCTTTTCTTTGTCACCTTCAAAAAATGTTATTTTATTTGCTCTTTGTAATCTAATGCGCATTTTTTGTGCCCCTTGACTTATCTTTATAAAATTATTCATTCCATCTAACTATGGTCTTCATTGGTAAGGCATTAATACCTTCTAATTTCTGTAAGTTTTTTGCAAGGGTTGCATACCCAGCGTTACGTAAAGACACATTTGTATTATTTGTAGGACACACCAAACTATCACCACATGTCTTTTTGCACAGTATACAAACGGTCCATTCAACAGATTTCGATTTATTCTCACCCAGGTCACTGGCAGAAACTTATAGGAGCCGTTTTGCTATTTTTAGAATGCCGCTTTAATGTATTGAAATCTGAAAAATATGGATAACAGGGATTAGCATAATATTAAGTAGTGTTGAAATGTTTTTATAACAATCATTTTTTAAACGTGCCACAAATATAAATTAATGAAATTGTGATAAGAACGACCCCATTTGCAAATAAAGACCATCTATATCCTTCATATTAATTCTTAGCCTATTTTTAACATTAAAAATTAAATCCTTGACCCAAAAAATATAATTGATTGATATAAAACACTCGCTTGTATGATGATTAGAAAAAAAAGTTTGGACAAAACCTCAACACGTGTAACCATTTTGAAATATGGCCACCATCATGGATTCTCATCACTTTGGGTGATGCCCCCCCAACTTGTTTTCATGGTATAGTCATAAACTACTTTCTAGCCAATAGGGATATTCTTATCACAATTTGCAGCCTTTATGTATATAGCATCTCCACTATAATGGATCGAGGTTCTAAAATTTGAGCCAAGGTGTCAAACTGCAACAAAGTGTGTCCATGTCCATGTATTTTCAAATCTAATAGTTGGTATTCTTCAATAATTAGGAGTGATCTTACATTTTTTTTTAAATATTAACAGTCAATATTCTACGATACTCAGGAGTGAGGTTACAATTATTTCAAATATTAAAAGTCAATATTTTACAGTAAACAGAAGAGATGTTACAGTTATTTCAAATCATAACGGTCGATAATATACGATAATCAGGAGTGAGGTTACAGTTATTTCAAATCATAACGGTCGATAATATACGATAATCAGGAGTGAGGTTACAGTTGTTTCAAATCATAACGGTCGATAATATACGATAATCAGGAGTGAGGTTACAGTTATTTCAAATCATAATGGTCGATAATATACGATAATCAGGAGTGAGGTTACAGTTGTTTCAAATATTAACAGTTGATATTCTACGATAATCAGGAGTAAGGTTATAGTAATTACAAATGTTAGCAGTCGATATAATTTATTTACAAACCCGCCTCCTTCCTTGTGCTAAACTACAAGTATATTGTATTTTGTAACTATCACTTTCGACCAATTGCATCAATTCTGATAAAATAATCAAAATAGTATATCAATAGTGTGTTAATATTGATAACATTATTTAATTACGTTTTAAGCTTGTATTACTTCAGTGAGTACACTACACTTAAATACATTTTATATTTACCTAGTATAAAATCATTCAAAGACATCAATCACTCAACCGTTCCTAGCCGGGGACCATTACTGTATTAATTAAGGCACTCTTTGAGATTAAGCCACGTGATGTTAACTTAAATCGGTCTCTCTTGCAGCTAGGGTTGAAACTCATAACTCACTCGATCCTTATAACATAATGTTAGAGAAAATTAACCAAACACACCCATTCAAATTAATGTATTATTTCAAAATAATACACTGCTACCAGATGTAAAATACGCATGTTTATCATTGGCGATAAAATTATTTAAATTTTCCCAGCTTGCTTTACCTATATTTTGTTAATTTTTGTTTGCAGGTTTGGTAGCCGTCACTAATTGTGCTGACTGGAGTTACGCAGGAAGTCATGGTAGGCTATAATCATATAATTTATATTAATAAATATTCTGGATGAATGAATGTGAATACGCTGCACGTATAATTTCGTATATTTAAACCTAGTTTTCTTGATTTATTTCTAAAATATTCTCCAATTAAACTTTATTTTGGAAACTAATTCTGAAAACCCACTTTCCTCTTCGAATATTTCAGAGTGATATTTATATCCATCCATAAATTTAAAATCTTGTATTCGAATAATGTTAGTTAAACCTAACAATACCTTTTAATTAAATATGAAAAACATAGGTCTAATATGTACAATATGTTCATCCAGAGAAAATTAAATTAATACACTTTCACAACACAACTTGATGGTCATTGACAAGGAGGATATTTTAAAACATTCACATCATTGGTAAAAACCATTAATCCTTTATAAATATCCAGATTCTCATCTCAGGTTTTGGCTTCGTCGCTGCTAGAGTTGGGCAACAGCCGAAACACTCGGTTTTTGCTTCCATAAAAAGGGAAAACAGAGGATTTGATGCAACATTAGTGGGGAAATCTTAACAGATTTTAATTTTACTATCAGTTGAGTTTTACCTGATGAGCTCCACGAGTCTGACAGATTTAACCACCGCTATCCATTAAATATAGTTTTGGGCCACCTTTGTGGTTTAGTGGCCATATCTCTTGGTTACAGATCCAGAGGTTCTGGATCCAATCCCCGGTGCTTCCAAATTTACTGTGGATTAATCAGTGGGTCTGGAACGGGGTCAACTCAGTTTGGTGAGATTATCTGCCGGAGGGTTCTTTGTGTTGAACACAAAACACCCTTTATCCCCAGAAGTTGGCACTATCTTAGCTCGGTCAGTGTGGATTGATTTCAAACTGACACTGTGGAAATTTGTTGAGCTATTTTTTTCAACCAGTATACTGGATATACAAGATTGATCCAGTATTTCGTACGATCCCACTAGTCCACCTTGTGTATGAGTTGATTGAAGAGCCACCATCTCTTAGCCATGCTAGCGTTGATATTGAAGGTTTGTTTGCAGGTCCTGAGCAGTGGACCGGGCTGTGCAACACAGGTCTCAAACAATCCCCTGTGGATCTCGACAAAGGAGTGGCTACCAGGAGTTACTTTCATGACCTGGAGCTTTTCAACTATGACAAACCCACGTTTATAAACATAACCAACAACGGACATACAGGTGCTTTATTTTTATTTTTGTGTAATGGGAGCATCCCTATGTACCAGTACTTAATGAGGAGCCCTGGTTTTACCATAAATAAAGGAAGAGGTAGAATGTGGTTTTTCTTCAGCGCACAAGACCAATACCAAGATTCCATTTCACAACCTAAGTCCGACGTCTTAGCTCAGTCGGTAATGTGTGTCTGCCTACTGAGCTAACAATATCGGGCTTGATTCCTGGCATGGCCGATAAATGCATAATTGATGAAAATGAGTTTCCCATTTCACAGGGTTGGGAGTTAGGGGTTGTGTTTGCTCTAGATTTTGTGTATTTATAGGTATTGTGCTTATATGAATAGTCGATTTGGAACGTGCACATTAAATACCTCAAATAAAAAACCAATCAAAAAGTATTAACAGGAAATCTAGAACCAGAAAACGTATCAGCGTGTGGTTTTATGGGTTATTCATTTGGAAACAGTGAAATAAGGACCCACTAGTTATCAACCTGTTCTAAATTATAGTATAGAAAACAACACAACTATGTCACGTCTGGTTAGAGCTGTATTATCTACGTAAGTTTGGTCAACTACTATCCGTGGGGTGAGGAGTTATCAATTGATGGAAGCCAAAACATTTGGGGGTTAAATGTTTAGCCATAAACGTAATTACATTACGTGGTCAAAATTACTTTTTAATCCGTTTTTGTTTTCATTCAGTGAAAATATTGAACATTTTAGAGCTATTTATTTTTTTACTAAAGCAATAGATATGTCTTAAAATTGAATGTGGAAAAAAATCGGCTGTTGTGATCAATTGTGGTTTTTCTTAAAACACCAATTATATAAGCTAATTGAGATTTATTTGACAGATAAGCGTGACAGGGCTTGGGTTGGATGTCACTAACCAGACACTTTCAAAAAGCACAATGGGTTGATACAAGCAAATGTATTTTCCTCGTTACTTTTTAATCTAACCTTAGAGAATGTTATTAGCATAATGCGAGAGATTAGGAAAGGCTTGGCATTAAGTTGTACAAAACCTCTATTAGGATAATACGCAGGCAATTTAGATTATTTGGGTGATATTTAGGAAGCTGTCGCAAGTTATTAAAGTTTAGCAGGGAGATAGGTATAGAAAGAAGTATACCCTGATTTGGGTTGGAAGGACAGTTTAAAAATCCAAATATATTTCTTTGTGGTCAACATTGATAACATTTTACTCTATTAATTGTGTTATTTTATAAGTATTGATAACATCTATCAAAAGTTTACAGCTTCAGATAACATGATTTGATGGTTTTAGTAACTTTATTTACTAACAAATTATGTTCTTCCTACCCAAATCAGCCTATAGGCTACTTTATCACACAGATAGCACAGATTAGGGACGATAACTTAGAGATTTATTCGAGCAACATGTAATTTGACCAGATTAATGAGTTTAGATATTTAGGAACAATTTTAACTACCAATAGCGATATTAGAGTGTAAATTAGGAAATTAATGTAGTCTTCAGGAAATGCATGCTATAACTCTGTCAGTAATGTGTTGACATCTCGCTTGCTTTCAAGGAATGTAAAACTCAGAAAACAGAAAACAGCAATTTTACCAGTTGTTCTCTATGGGTAGTTTCTAAATGTCTAGATGACAAAAACAAATTTAGAATATTTGAAAACAAGGTGTTTAGGAAGATATTTGGTCCTAAAATGGATGAATAGAATTGATAGTGGAGGAGGTTATATAACAATG
>CABFOW010007461.1:0-23912 GCA_902141385.1 Timema californicum | reverse complement strand
ACGCTCAACATTTGTTAAATAATTGCAGCTAAATGAGTACAAGTAAACAGATGGCGTTACATGGGCGTAGAAGCTAAGATTTCTTACAAGTACTAATTTTGGTGTCTGCCAAAATGTGGGCGATAGTTTTAGTACAACATTTACAAAATTTCATTTATTGTACTCACATTTTAATAATTTGTTATTATATAAAAATAACTCTACAAATAGCTTGTCTGTTTATATAAAAGTGTGGATTAAATGTTCTAACATTATATAATTAGAGCCCGGGCCTGTGCTTACTAAACAAGTGAACCAAGATTTTGACCAAAAAACAGATTCTGATAGGCGAAACCATATTAAAAACAACGCATCAGTATAGCAACAACCATTTTAGTGTCCAGATAAAAGTTATTAGGTACTTAAACCTCCCAATGAAAATGTGGTGGAAAAATACATTTTATCTGGCAGATAAATGCTATCTGACAGTCATAAGACACTCTTAACTTATCTACCAGATAGAAATATATATCTATCAGATTAATATTTATTCAGGAGTCATAAGACCGGCCTTAAATAAGTTATCATACATCTTAGATCAACTTAGAGGATACAACACATATATTTTAATTCTATAAATTAATAGCTAAAATATTTTAAGTAAATGCATATATTTATGTTGGTTCACCAAAGGAAATAAGCTTCACCCATGTTATATGTTTTGGTGTAGCACTGAACTTTTAAGTACCATATTGAAATAGCTACAAATGTATAACAAGGTTGAGTTAGTTATGAAAAATTAGTGAAAAGTGTATGGTTGAAAGAAAACTAAAAACACGATGGCAATTTAAATTGAAATTCATTAAGTTAATGTTATAATATAAACATTTAAAATGTTGAATATGAGAAAATATTGTTTACTATCCCCAAGTCTGTATTAGGCCTACATAGATTCCACAAATAATTTTATAACCACTATTAACTAGTACATTAATAATTTCAAACATGTTATTCTACACTTCATTTTCTAAACAATACTAACAATCATATAGGGTTTAAAATTTAAACATGTTATTTTGTTTTAATGTAATTATAAGTATTTTTCCTTTTTTTATCTTTAACATCTTGAGTAATCATTTGAACAAAAAATAAGTTGTTTTACATTACTTGTATTACATTTTACTATTCAGAAATGCCTCAAAAATCCGAAATTCAATACTATGAAAACTATACTGCGTGTGGATTCAAACTCAAGACTTGTTGGCTTAACACGCCAATGAGTTACTCAGGGAAATGTCCAAATTTGAGATACATTTCTCCATATTGCCTTTCCATGAATCCAGTTGTAAGTCATTTGACAGCTCAAATGATAGAATAGCGGCTCATTAAGCGAAAGTAAATGATAAACATTTTATTGACTTTAAATTATTTGTAAAAAAAAAAAGTTCACTAGCTTTTCTTGTGTTTACATTGTATCCTGTTACACCAGTAGCATATTCTAGCTAGGATGTTATTGAATCATTTAGGCTTCCTCCTACTTTCTACTTTACACTTCCCATAATACAGTATACTTAGCATATCATTTTATAGATTTTTTTAAAAATTTTGAATTAATGAAATCTTGTCTTGAGAGCCTGTCTGCCAATTAACTTGGAAGTTGGATAAAAGATTGTGCTCGAGCTAGAAAACATATCAAAGTACAGCTTTCTGCATTCTTTTCCTAACAACAAGAAAATCAATATCAGTTTGGTAATTAATCTATTTTAAAATGATTAATTTTTAATTTCGTTTATGTGACTAAACAGTTTCACTTGTCTTAATTCTAATTTAAAAAAAAATAAGAATACAAAAGAATTAAAAACAAGATGCCTGGTTTAAGCTATATTACCTACCTAATATTAATGTTATATGGGAGTATTTACAGTTAAACAGATTATATTTTTTATCTATGCATCTTAATACCTGTTCAGGTTCTATGCATTTATGAGAGTTACTCTAATGGGATAGGGATGAGGATGAGAGTTGTCAAATTCTGATCAAGCTGGTTGTTGAATAGAGGATAAAGAAGGTATAGAAATGTATTTCTTTGTAGAACTTAAATAATACAAAGAGTTTTGTGTGAAAATGTGTCCAAGTACAAATGAGTACAAAAATGTACAATGTACACAGTAAAAATAGTTACTTATTTACCTTATATTTATAAAAGGAGGGAGAAATTGTTTCTAAAGATCAAAGTCCCCATCAAGTTAAAGTTAGTAAGTGTGCTTTAAATGGACAAAGAATTGACAATGTTGTTTATAGTTAAATCTTCACTTTTAGCTCAATTTTAAATAATGTTATAATCCACTTGGAATATCAAATTGAGTCATAAATAATTTTCCAACTAATAATAAAAAGTGTATTCTAAACATAATATAATGATTTGATAATTTGTATCTAATCTTCGCCCTCGCCACACAGACTCTCTGCCCTCACATAGTCCCTCCCACGGCTCTGTCGCTGTCATCGGAGAAGTTTCGCCTTGCGTGCTACCGCACTACTGACTCATACTCCCCCTCTCAATCGCCATCCCAGCCCCGTGTTACTCTATTCCACTTCAGTTTCAGTCGTCATTGTTAATTAGATAACCTTCGCCATCGCCACACTGACTCTCCGCCCTCACATACTCCCTCCCACGGCTCTGTCGCTGTCATTGGAGAAGTTTTGCCCTGCGTGCTACCGCACTACTGACTCATACTCCCCTCTAAATCGCCATCCCAGCCCCGTGTTACTCTATTCCACTTCAGTTTCAGTCGTCATTGTCAATTAGACCTGTGCTGTGTTTGTTTACTAAGCTGCAGTTTACTTAGTTGAGTTTCAGTTCAATAAACAAAATTTGCATATGGATGATATTGGTTAAAATAGGCCAATCTGGATGCTTTTAACAATGAGGAGCCTCACGTTAATATACAATGTATAGGGGCCCGCTCACGGGATTTGCTCAGGGTCCTGCAACTGCTAGGGTCATCCCAAGAGGGTTCAACTTACTGAAAAGAATTGACTTATTGCCAAATATTAATGGTCAGATGAACATATAGAATATATTTTTTATGCATCATTAGATATATTTAAAGTTGGTTGAAGTATACTAAGCTAAATAATGGTTTAAATAAATAGGGATAGCCAATACACTTTCTTGAGCAATACTGGAGTAGAAATCGAGTGAATACAACATAAAAAACAAAGAAAGAAATTTTTAAAATACAATCTTTTGAAGCCACTGCTAACTTGTTTATAATCCCGCAACAAATAAATTCGAAAACCTTCACAGCTAAAGCTATGGAACTGACCAATCAAAATATAATACAATCCAGAGAGGCTCCTTACCTAAACCTTAGAAACACTATCCTTCATACCATTACACTAGAGTAGACTCTTGATATTACCGGGCGATTGAGAGGAGGAAGCAAGAATATTAAAAATCACGGATCATACAAAAAAAATCCTTTTTTCCTGTTTATACATCCGGGTAAATCTAGAATCTATTGTATTGTCACACAAAAGCTTAGTTTTTCTATATATCTATTTAATCCAAGTGCTGCCATATAAGGTATGAGTGTATGAAGCTTATGACTTAGCTTCAAAACAACATTAGGTTGAGGGTATCAGACAGACCGAGTAATTATAAGATATAATTTATGTATTATTTTATACTTTATTTACTTCATTTCCTTTTTATTCTTTAAAAGGTTCATTGTTTGTTTTTTATCTTGGTATAATTTCGGATATCCATATTTTTAGTTAATTTATGATTACCAAAAGCTCATGTTGAAATTAGGGGGTTATGGTTTGCTTCGGGTTTATATTTAAATAATTAGTTCTGATTTAATTTATAGTTATATTTGAATTAGTATTAATTTATGTGATAGAGCTTGTCTTAAAAAAAATTCTGGTTTTGACAATTATTATGAACCTTTGCCAATAAAATTATTGACTCCTAAATTACTCAGTTTATGGTAAATTATTCCATTTTGAGCTGATATCTACATTAAAAATCAATATTCATATGTAAAAAATCTTATGTAAGCTTAGTTGAATGTCATATCACAACCTACAATCATTGTAGGTTGTGATATAACATAATAAAACTAAATATTACAAACAAATGCATAAAGTGATTAAATAAACAATATATATTATTTTTTCAAAAATAAAACAACAAAAAATATCCAAACTTGGATTCAGCTTCGAAAATATTTCCTATATTTGATTCATGTTTGCTTCAAAATTAAAAAATGGACCTCGCACACCATTAATATAGACTTAATGTGATCCTAATTGGAAAACTAATTTAGATGCTAAGAGTCCAACCTTAAAATCCCACCAAGAACAATCGTTTAACACTCTCGCTGTAGACTAGACTGCTGATGACAGGGAGATCGAGGCTCAAACCCCAGTCAAGGGTAATGAGTTTTTTTGTTAATTTTTTTCAAAATAATTCTCACTATCCCTTCATGAAAATGTTGGTATATTTCTACATTAAAGTGCTCTAATCTCCAACTCATTATCGTAATTAGTACATATGTGTATAACCTGAACAGGTAGTAGGATGTGGTGCAATAAAAAGTTTAACGCTACTTTAGGTGATGAAAGCTCCTCTTTAAAAATGTCTGTATATTAATTTATTAGTGTTCTATAAAAACGATGTATACACACGTATCATTCGGGTTGGTCTGCTGGCAGTCACTACTAATTTAAACCACAAGTTAATGCAAATTGTAGATATGAGCTGCACCATGTCAAAATATACAAATATATAATTATGTTGATTTAATTATACATAAAAACGCCTCTTATTACATGTTTTATACATAGAAAAGAATTCGAGAAGTCTGATTTTGAGCTCATTGGATCCAACATATCTTAAAATTAAACCCCATAAATCTTCCTTGTGTGAATTTGTATAGGTAGGTTTTTAAAAATGAAAACCAATTTACAGGGACACAATTTATTTCATATAAAAATATAATTGTTTGTACAAAATATGTATATTTTATTTATGTATTTTGAGATTCAACTAGAAGAAAACAGCAATGACAACAAAACTAAAACAACTTGCATATAAAATATAATGAAACACATCTTAAATAACTAAATTTACTCTATGTCAATCAGTTTGACTGATTTGAAATGAAACAATTTAACTTATAACATAATTTTAACACAAACTTGTACTACAGCAATTAAATATTTGTACATTGTAAAACTTCTTTAATACCATATATGATTCTATCAAAGTATTGAAAATAAAATGATAATCTTCTTAGAAATATTGGTGTTTTTGAACCACAGGACATATTAAGAAACGGAAATTGTAAAGGAGACAAATAAATGAAAAACTAATGAGTTAATAAAAACAAAGGAAGAAATCTACCCGCTTTGAGAGGAATGAAGGTACTTTTGGGAACCAACCTGTACATTCTTTTTGTATCTTTCTTAGCAGAACATCAGATAAACATTTTCACAAAACAGTATTAACCTTTTTGTGAAAATGTGTGTTTCATCTTCTGAGAGAAGAAATATGTCACCATTTTGTGTTGGCATCTATATTTATTGCTGTTCCTTTTTCCCAGATAGGATTTCTTCCCTTTTCTTAATTATTAGTTTATTTTCTAAGAATATTTTTATTATTTTGCATTTTTCCTTATTTTCCATTTTTTATATATCATTCCAACCACTGAGCTATTACTTAAAATTTTGAAATGATAAAATAATTGATAGAAATAGTAATTGAAAAAATAAATGGCATATTAACACTTTCAAAAGAATTAAGTCTTTTAGACAAAAATATTATACTTTATATGTTGCAGAAATATTAATATGGCACATTAAAATTTAGCAATTTTTATATAGCTCAGTGTGTAGAATATATAGAAAAACCAACTAATTAGTGATGAGGAAAGTATCAAAATGTGAGAAAGATATTTTGATGAATCATAGAATAACGAGTGACTCAGCAAAGCAGATGGACTTAATATGGAATGACAGACAATGTGGAGGAGTTACATTAAAACTGGCAAAGCAACGGGTGGAGACGGGATGAGTGGAGAAATGTTAAAGAAGTAGAAAGAATGTATTATTTACCATTGTACATGACAGGAAATAAGAAGAAATATTCAAACCACGGGGGGCTAACACTAGCCTCCTAGGTCAGCAAGTTAAATGAGAGAGTATTACAGAGAAAAATATGTTACAGAATAGAGGAGTTTATGTTAGAAGAGCAATATGGATTTCCCCCTAGGAGATTGACAATGGATTTAATATTCACTATAAGACAACTCATAGAGAAGTACTATGAATACAATATAGATTTATGGATGTATTAAGAAAGTATTTGATGGAGTTAAAAAGGAGTTTAGGACACATTATGGAAAGTTGGGATTGAAGAAGATATTATTGAAAGTGTAGAAGATTTATAAAGGCTCACAGTGAGGCAAGTGAGAACCCTGGTAGGAGTAACAAGGAGTTCAAAACCAAGACAAGGAGTTATTTCACCAATTCTGTTTATTATGACTATAAACAATATACAAATTAAAATTAGAGAGTGAATAAGATAATAAAATGTTAAAGTGATGCTGATTGTAGAGGACATTTGTATTTGGGGTTTTGGCAAAGATCAGGTAAAAGCTAAAATTGACACATGGTCAAATGCATCTACAGACTATAGAATAATATTTAGTCAAGAAAAGAGTGAATTATTAGTATTGAGGAGAAATTGGCAGTTTGAGGCACAAATTAAATTAGAGGGAAAACCGATAAAAATAGCAGAAAAGATAAAATACTATAGTAATAACAGAAAGGAATAGATGAATAAATAAGCAAAACCAAGCTGGAGGAAATCTGTATGCACAGGTAAAGGACCTGATATGGAACAGAAATGTACTTTTAAAATGCAAGAAGGCTTTGTATGAAACATATTATACAACAATAGTGAGCAGAACCTTGGGCCTGTTTCATAGCCAGAATTAGTACACCTCAAGTGGAGCGCTATGATAAATACAAGACAACACCTATCTAAGATCGAATGAAATGAGTCAGATTCGCATATGAGATGGATCGCATATGAGATTAAACCATTTAATTCTGGTCTAGGTAGGTGTCGTCCTGTATTTAGTATAGCATCGCACTTGGAGGAATACTAAATAGTCTGACTACGAAACTGGAACTTGAACAATGAAAAAGAAAGACGAAAGTAGAATATAAGGAGTTGAGATGACATTTGTAATAAGCATGGTATGCAAAACAAGAAAATACAGAATCAGGAATGAAGGCATAGGAAAAAGATTACAAAATAAAATAGAAAGATCAAGACCAGTGGCAATGGACTAGTAGGACTAGGCTAGTCCCCAGACATTTTTAGTTTATCTATTTTGAGTTAAATTTCCAAGGTAAATAAAAGCATAAAATCATATCTATCTGAGTCTCAATTTGTGTCACAATACTCAATGATATGCTCGCTATTTGTGCACCCCCCTCCCCCGACCTACAGTGACAATACACGCACATCAGAAGCGCTGTCACAATACTCAATGATATTTGCACGGCTCCCTTTCTCCTCTCCCAACTAACATCGGAAGCGCTCGAGTCTTATCGGCTCTTACCGGGGAGAGGACTAGTTGAATCCAGCCTATTCCATCTGTATAATAAGATATATGTTAACACTTGGCGTTCTGTCACAGGTTAATGTAATTTTGGTTTGCTTCTTATAAGTGGTAGTGTTGTGGTTGTTAAGCTTATGTAATTGTTCCCATTGATGAAAGAGAGCTTGTGAAGTGTTAAAGTGTTCGATTGTCAATTTAGTTTGACAGTGTTTGAAAGTGTGAACTATGGATGGGGACTCGGATATGGAAACTGTTCCCTCACAACAAAGCTTGGGGAAGGGACCTGAGACAAGTAGCAGGGTTAGTGAAGGTAGATCATTGGGATGTAGCAGTGCCGATCACCTTTCGCAATGCTGAGTTCTCAACCGATTATTCGCAGTTTCGTCTGGAGCCCTCACTTTTGAAGAAAAGCAGCAAATAATAATGAAAGTTAGGCCAAATCTAGACATTTCTGCTAAAACAAAAATTGAAAGAATACACACATCATTTCAAAACATAATATTATACTTATTCAAAATAGTTAACTGAATGCAAATCAAAGCTCAGATGCACCATGAAAAGACTCACTCACACCTATCCACAGTAACTAAATTAAAAACTTTCTGGAAAAACATAATAGATTTTCAACTAAGTGAGCAAAAAAGGCTAGACTTTTAAAACATAATACAGAGATTTGTTCAAACCGAAAACTAATGAAACAATTAATTGATGTGTGCTGTTTTTGGCTAAACAAAATCTGCCATACAGATGTCACGACAAACAGGGAAATTCCCCTTAACCAGGGAAACTATATTGAACTAATGCAGTTACTTTCTAAATACGATAGTAAATTGGATTTTCATCTCCAAAACAGGGGGGGCGTTTAAAGGAACCTCCAACAAAATTCAAAACATCAATGAATGTGCTAGTGATTAATTTAGGATAAGATTAAGTCAGAAATAAATGATGCATTTTTTCTAGCAATAATATATTAATGTAATCCTATAATTTCTTAAGATGTTTTAAAAAATTACCCAAAGAAATCTTCTATATGAGGGATTAGCAAAATTTATGTTATTTAGATTCATCCTTAAAAGTATTCACTACAAAACATACTTAGTAGGGCCTATGTTATTTGATTTGAAAGCTAAACTTGAATATAGAACAGATTTAATAATAATTAAAGCCTAACTAATATAAATGTAAAACCCATGTTTAAATTGTTACAAAACTAATATGTTACTATCTCAGAAATCAATGAATGTGACACTGTCCAGTTTAGCAATTAATTTAAGGTATTTACTTATATTTTAATATCTAATGAAATAGCTATATTTAGTGGTAATTAATAAATTTAACATACTTTGGAGTTGACCTAATAGCTAAGCTAGGAAATAAAAAAAGTATATCAGAAAATAAACAAAACTAGCTAATCTAAAATAAATACAAAACTTTTAACAATGTACCTTAAATCTAATTCACATAATATATATGTTGTAGAGGGACATTTTTGGTTAATAACTAAACATGCTAAATATTCAAGAACTGTACAATAAGAAAATATGGTCCAATGAGCCCAAAACCAACCATTACAATGCTCTTGTAATATATTAAACATAAAAGATCAAATTTATTTCATTTATTGGTAAAAATAGACATTTTTCATTGTAAATGATTCTCAAAACTGCTTTGAAAATAAAATGTATTAGATATTTTTGTTTTGTTTTAACTTGAATTATTTAAAAGGAGAAGAATTAAGTTCTACATGAAAGTATCAGAGTTTAGAAATACATCTAGGCCCCCTACACCTGGGTGATGTTTCTAATGTAAGTTGATACATACAAACTAACTCCTACCAACCACTATAAAACCAACCATAGACTGTGTTGTTAAAAATAATAATAGTAAAAATGCAACAGCATAATGCCCTGTAGTGTATTTGTGTAAACTTATATAATACATATGCAACGAGTAAAGTTCAAACTTGGATTAAATACATATTTTCCTAATAATGTTGATATTATCCACAGTGTGTGGTTTCCTCTTCTAGGAAGTTGTATTGCACGTTTCACACTCCTCCCTGATGAGTTTCGATAGAATGAAACCTAGGTCGGGGGATTGGGCGGTGACAATCAATTTTCTTTAAGAGACATCCATTACCTCTTTGTCCATTGGCAGCAGTGTAAAGTGTGAACTGTGTTCTTTTCATTGTAATGGCCATATTGTGTTTGTCCCCCTTTTATATGTTTCTATCCACCTTTCCTATACCTTCTTCCAAATATAATATAGTGTTGAGGTTAAGTTAGAGCATCAAAATGGGGTAGGCTTATTTTCTATTTTAGTGCATTGCCACAGTCCAATTTCAGGTCCCCGATTGAAATAGTGTTCCAAAATATAATCCGTATTGAAAAGTATTTAGTTTTACAAATAGTATTCAATGTTATCCAAGTCTTGCTGGCTAGTGTCAAGATTATTTGGATAAGCTCGAAAATAAGATATATTACTTTCTATTTCTGACTTAATCTAATTAACTTCGATAATGTTGACATCTACCAGTTAATCTCAACAATATCCATATTTCGCACATCACCTACTCGTAACACACGTGTATATATTATATATATATATACACCCACACCCACACATATTTTAGTAAAACCTAGAAGAAATTTTCCACTGGAAAACCAGACCAGAATAGACCGACATCTATTTCCACATAGTCCCCGGGGCTGTTTTGGGACGATATACCACATTTCGGGAGAGTGAAAGTAGTGTAAACTTTTATAAGGGATATAAATTTGGTAAATTACATTAAGCATTCTCTCTTTAAGGAAAAACACTTTTCACGTTTTGAGTTCGAGGGATTGGGAGGTAATGATCCATTTTCTTCAAAAGGCAGCCTTACCTCTTTGTTTGTTGGTGGAAATGTAAAGTGTGAACTGTGTTCTTCTTTTCCTTGTAAATGCAATATCTTGTTTGTTACCTTTTGTATATTTACATTCCTATTTCCTGTAAGTTATAAGTTCTTTGTTTTTCTTTGATTTTTATTAATTTTACTATATTTTTGAACGGCTGCATTTTGTTTTACCTTTTTAACCTGTTACTCAAAGTAAATGAGTACTTACATAATAAGTTAATTTAGAAACCATACCACAATCAACTAAATGAGCAGATGCGGCCAAAGAAAGCCTTATCAGTTTTATTAAAAAGTATACTCAATTAAATATACCAAGAAACTTTATCATTTCATTTGAGAGGACCTATATAATTCCAATTATTTGATATTGATTTCTCATTTTTATCAATAAATATATCAAAATTAAAATATCTGAACATTCCCATAAAAGATAGAAACTACTACGCTTGCGATGAACAACTTAAAATATTTTGTATATATAATGTTTTATTATAAGGTTGTGTAGCAAAAACAAATGCCACAATTCTTGAACAGCAATGACATGCTCACCCGAGGAAGCAACTTCGTCATCCGCAAGGTCAGAGAAGCCGTCGTTGTTAGGGTCTGAATAACAAGACGACCACTTAAGTGATGACACCGCTGCCAACACTGCACCCTTTAGCCTTCGTCGAGCATTGAACTTCTTCATTTCTTCAACAGTGTCGGCAAGATGGATCTTAGCTGCCCCCTTATCTCTGTCCTACAACAAAATATCCTTTTTTTTTTATCTTAAACATATAAGTGTATAGTATAAAAACTAGTGGTGTGTGAATACTCATGAATTCGAGTTTTGGTTCAGTGTTAGTAAATTCTAGAACGATAAATGAATATTTTAACAAAACTTGAAAAATTTGATAAGGGCCTAGTAGGACTTTTCTGTGTTCTCAAGAAAATTACTAATTTGTTTAATTTTATTCAATTTTAAGATATAATTTCAAAGCAAAGAAAGTCCCTCAATATTTTCCTTTTGTTCAATTTAAAAAAAAATTGTACAGTTATATTAAATTTGTTTAGAAATTAGAATTTGTGTAGTTCCAAATAAAAATAAAAAAGTTTGTACTTATTTATGGTTTGTGTATGGATCTATTACAGAAATTTAACTTGAAATAATTATTGTACATTTACTACCTACTTTATTACTCAAGCCTATTCGCGCCTACTCGCAAACCTCTAATATACAACAATATAATTTAAATGAAAGTGAAGAAAGCCAAACTGAAAGGATAGTTAGTTTAGGCCTTTATAAAAACAACTAGCTGAATGCCCATTCTTCGCACTGGATATTGTGTTATTTATTTGTGGATGAAAATGAGAAATTTTTGTTTGAAGCTTAATGAGTAGTATGGGGACCGGTCTATTCGGTGACGTCAGAAATTGTACCGGTATGTTCGGTAACTGTAATTATGACGTATGAGTCCTCATACGTCATAATTACAGTTACCGAACATACCGGTACAATTTCTGACGTCACCGAATAGACCGGTCCCCATACTACTTTAATGGCATGGTTCTTAGTGCTACCCGAGAATCACTGTGAGGTGGTGACCATATATGGTTTCTCATAAGGAGTTTTATTTTAAGCAGGCCCCCTTGCCTACTGCCTGGGATGTTATCAGCTGAACATGGCTGGACATGTATTCCCCCCTCTCACCACTCCCCCCACCACACAGCGTCCCGGGCCGGGCCCTCTCACTCACAAACACTACAAACCCACAAAATTGAGCAAAATATAAACTACAGACGTCTACCATATCTTAGATCTGCATATTAAAACATAATCACATAT
This sequence comes from Timema californicum, assembly GCA_902141385.1. Lineage (NCBI taxonomy): Eukaryota > Metazoa > Arthropoda > Insecta > Phasmatodea > Timematidae > Timema > Timema californicum. The sequence continues at coordinate 11,572 of CABFOW010007461.1, read as the reverse complement.
TTTAATTAATTATCTGTAATCATTTTTCCCACCCATTAGAAGCATCTGCGGGGTTAAAAATAATTGCTATATTTTTTTGAAGGCATTATTTCTCCCTAAACGCTTAAAACGAGTTTATAAAGCAATATTGTTGATTAGGGTAGCTACCCTGATCCAACCCCTTAATCACAAAACATCGGAATTAAACATCTTTACTTTTGCTAATTAGCTTATAAGGAACACCTATGCCAAATTTCCGCCCTCTAGCTTCGTGGAAAGTGAGAGAATTAGTGATGGGGTGAGTTAGTCAGGGCTTTCACTTTTATATAGAGAGAGATTAAACTTCTCTCTTCATTTCTTCATACACTCTTTACACTTTCACAGTAACACATTATTTTTAATTTTGAGAGATATTCATTTTTCATAATAGTATGAAAACTATACAAATTATTATTATTATGAATGACTGTTTCTGAAAATGTAAAATAATGTGTAATTGTGAAAGTGATAATAAGCTGGATGTGTGAAGAGTGTGCGAAGAAATGAGGAGAGAAGTGAGTTTGCTTCCTTTCAAGGCCTAACCTAACTATGCTTTCAGGTTGGTTTCATTCTATACATATCACTAGGGATTAAATAGCCATGCTATTATATTTGTTAGTTACAGCTATAGCTGTATCTTAATATCTCATTCTCTAGGTTGAAAAATGACACTACATTATAAAATGTATTTTACAACATTATTAGAATTAATTGTTAAAGTCGGGTCAACTTAACTAATTTATAAGAATCTGAACCACTGTAATGTTCTAACATTGAGTTAAGTGTTAAATTAATTATGTGAGGTTTGCTTGTTACATTTGATCTAAATTTATGTTAGGGCTGACCCACCAATAAACGGTTTTTGATCTTTAAAACAGATTCTAATTTGAAATTTAAAAAAAAAAAACTTTTTTATCCCAAATTGAAATTTGGAAAACAAAAACTTGATTTCTCTAAACTTAAGTATAATTAAGGATTTTTGAGTCCTATCCTTGTTAATCATATAACCAAAAACTTTTTTTTTTTTGTTTATTAACATATTATGTGAAAACTTTGGAAAGCTTTTAATTTTCAAAAATAGAGACCACGCAAAACCATTCTTTGGTTGTGGCCACTGGAACCCCATTGAGTGAGATTTTCAGACAACAGTGTGTTGAGAGAGCAACAAGGATACATTTTGTTTTTGTGGCTACCCTTAACATCCGACTGGAGATGTAGTGTTGTATTTTAGACAACCATAACAATGAAGAAACCACGTATATGATCTGTAAAGCCTTTTTATTTTTAGTTCATGCTGATTCTACATAACTCATAATCTAAATGTTTCACATTTTAAAGTTAGGTGCTAGCTAACATTAAAATATGAGTTAACTAAACAGTGATGACTCACTCTGAGCCATTTGTGGTTGAGCACGTCTTGTATTGTGATCCTGTCTTTGGGTTCCACTGTGAGCATTCTACGCACCAGATCCTTGGCTGCTTCACTTATCTGCTCCCACAAGCGGGCGTCCAGCTAAACACATACAAAAGCATCAACAATGAATTTACAAAACAATGTTTCAAAATTATTATTTAAAACAAATTGAAGTTAAAATCATAACTTAAAAATTGATGACGACTTTTTTTTGTTAGCACTGCCTCTTAATACGCGTTTGGGTTATACGCATATGTAGTAATTATTCTAATGTGCAAGGGATGATTATGAATAAATTTAAAGAGAGTGTACCCACATTTGTGTGGAAGTGGGAAACTATTTAAGTAAACCACCTTCAATGAATCTAAATTTCCCTGTTACCGGGGTCTCAATTGCGAGAGTGACACCTTAGACGATTTATCCACCAAAGTGGGTAATATTTACTTAATTGTAAAATTGATTATAGTTTATATTGAATGTTTCACACATATGCACACACATATAAAAGTAGGGGTAAGACCATTTCATTTACCCCCATGAAATTCTGAACACGTTTTTTAAATTATTGTTAAAATAACACTTTGTAGATCACAGTGAAATAACGTCTAAGAGTCGGAAAGTGATTCCACGCCACTGTTTGGACACCTCAATCACATCGTATGATATAAAACAGAAATTTTCCCAAATTCTAATGAATTTTCGTTTAACTTTGAGCTATGTAAATCTAAGCGGAGTAATGTAAATCAAAATTACAACCTTAAGACAGCTATTGGTGGATTATCTTTATACAGTGAAACATTTTATCTCAACATTTATAACAAGCCTCAAATATTAGTGACACTGCCAGTATTCACTAATCTACCTAAGCGATAATTTATTATTTGAAAAGGCTTACAAAATATTTGATAAAAATTCTGCGATAAACTCAAGTTACCAGTTTAGTATTTTTGAGTGCTCATTGCAAGATTAGTGTGGAGCAGGAAGATGGTTTAGAGGTTTGCTAAAAATGCCAGAAGATAATGTTTCATTTTGTAAACTAGGGCCTATGGACCGAGGTAAATTTTGCACCCAGTCAAGATTGATTTTTAATGCCTCCTTAACTGAAGAATAATAGGAAAATATGAAAATAATCCCCAAACCTAACAACTTAAATCTTAATGTGACCTGGGCATGATAAGAAAATAATACCCAAACATAAACACCTATAACCTAGCGTAGCCTGGGCACGATAAGAAAATAATTCCTAAAACTAGCAAACAAGACTGGAAGTGGTGGAAATTGGGCATTTTTCCCCTTCCTGCCCAGATTACATTAGGTTTCTGCTTGGCGCCCCAGGCAGCTGCCCGGTTCACCTGTTCCTTAACCCATCCTTAATAGAGGTAGCATATGTGTGCTTTATTCATGTGTATAAGATATCTTAACCAGAATTTTATTATTATGTAGTATTGTGATTATTACTGATAGGTTACAAAACCAATATTTTTTACATTAAAATGAAATCATGTAATGCTAGTAAAATTACAGATTAATATTTATAGCAAGAATTTTTTTAATTTGAGTTATCAAAACACTGTTCAGAATCAACTTAAAATTGACAACAACCTTGCCTTAGACATACAGTGAATTATATTAAAAATATAGTTCTAATTGGGTAATCTTTAATATGGTTAAGTTGAATTTTATTCAATATATGTTTAATAAATGTATCTATGGTCTTGAATATAGTCTGCAATTTGTCACTTTTCATAGATAATTTCAATATAAAGTGACGCCCACAGAAATTTTTACAAGGGCGGGCAAAATATATTTCCCCGCCCACACATATGATAACACCTAAAAAACCTTATATCGGCAATGTAAAGATATTAGAAATATAAAAATTACTGTAAAGAGCAAGGTTTTACCTCAACTTGAATGCAACTAGTAAATTTATAAAAATAAAATTTCATAACATTTAAAATAAATAATAAAATGTTATTATATTCATTACTCTATAGATAATTTGGTACAGTAAATATGTCCCTAAATATGGAAATGTGACAACATACCTTATTCATTACAATACAATATACAATGATTCAATAAGCTTAGGTACTTTTTAAAAAAAAAGTAAGTTCTAGGAATGTGTATATGTATGGAGAAATGATTATTTTAATAAGGTAAAATAAACATTGTAATAAATTAAATAATTTCAAAAATCTTATAATTTGGACTAAGTTAACACCACTACCTACTTAAATAGAAACTAACATCTAATCATTACCAAATTAGACTGTAACTGTTTTTACAAAAGCAGCTTGTTTGAGGGGGAAAAAAAGATATAAGGCAAACTAGACCATTAAACACATTTCATGAATTAAATTAAATTGGAACTTAATCTGCTTCGGTGGTCACATGATATAAGGCGTCACTCTCACAATAACTTAAGCTGCTGTTGACAGGGAAATCAAGGTTCAAATCTCAGTCGAGTGTAGGAACGTGGTTTTTTCCTTAATGGTTTCCCACTCTCCCTCCACACAAATGTGGGTACATATCTTATTCTAAATGCAGCCTACCTCATCCCTAACTTAGTACCATAATTTAGTATGTATGTGTATAACCTGAATAGGTAGTAAGATAATTTGCTTTTAGAAAAATGGGAATTCCAGAGGGGGGAAAGTGCCCCTTCTTTCCCGTTTCTGTGGCGCTCATGTGAATACATATGAAATAATACTAAAAATAAATAAAATGTTGACCATAAAAATATGTTTGAAATTTATAAAAGTTCATTTCTAGCATAAGCCAGCTATATCTATGCTCTGACAATTGTGTGTTTCTTATTATACAATTAATTTATTTTGCCAGTAATTATTTCTTTTCAATTTTGGGTAAAATACTTATCTGACTTTTCTAAAACATAAGTTCAAAGTTTGCAATTGCTGACTATTTTTGACCCATATTTATATTCACGACTTACTAAAACTGTTTTTTTTTCCCCTTCTCCCAAATTAACAACACACATTACTCGCCTCGGTGGCGTAGTTGGCTAACGCGCTTGTCGTGTTGAGCTCGACTGCTGAGGACGGGGAGATCGAGGTTCGAATCTCGGTCGGGTGAACTGGGGGTGCTTTTTCCTAAATGGTTTTCCACTCTCCCTCGACGCAAATGCGGGTTAACTTCCTCTAATTCAACCTTCCCAAATCCTAATCTATTAGCGTAATTAGTACTTAAAGCGTATAACCCGAACGGGTAGTAAGACGCGGTGCTAAATTATTATACATTATTAACAATACACATAAAAAAATCCATGAAATCACATAAATGCAGCCTTGATTGCACAGTGAGCCAAACTATGATCCCAGTGCAATGAGAGAAGAGGTGGAGTGTAAATAAATAGCTGCTAACAACACAGTTCAATCATGTTTCTTTACCAGATAGTGCGATAGATGTTTGCTCTATTACTTTGTGTCAACCTCAGTGGTCTGTCTTGGGTAAAGTGCTCGTTTCGGGACCCGATGTTTGTTGGTTCAAACCCAGCTGGGGTCGACAAACCTTTCTTGAGCAATAAAAATTCATAGCACGAGTTCCTTCAGAGGGGAAGTAAAGCCGTTGGTTCCATGTTGATTGTGGTGTGTGAAATAACTCTGGAATATATGTGAGAATAGCATTCCTGGCAAAATTTGTAGGCCACTTTGCTCTCGCTCATAGAAATTCTCGTGTGCTTATCTAATCAGTCTGTTCATAAAGTGCATGTTAAATACTTCAAAGAAATAAAATAATAAAAAATTACTTTACGGGTTATTTTGATAATAATTTAGTTCAAGCAAAGTCACATGGGTGAATACATGGAAAGAGAGGTAAGAGGTAGGGAGGCAGGAGACCCGTTAGATGACCCAGAGATAGGAAAGGCGAACCAGATAAAGGATTGTGTAGAGAAGAAAGGAGAAAGCTGGGGAAGAGTGATGGAAAAAGCGATGTTTCTGGGCAGACAGTATTGGAGAGAGCTTGTTTGCAAACACCCTACCCGGCAAGCTGGGGGGATTCTACGATGATGATCGTCATCATCACTATCACCACCACCATCATCATCATATGGGTAAAATAGTATATTGAGCTCACAAGCTGCTTGGTTTTAAGATTAAACCTTGAAATAAACACCATCAAAGGTTGTCGTAGACGTGAACTTACATTAAGTCTTCCTCGGCATATGCACTCATAGAGCCTTTCCCTAGTGCCGAGAAAGGGCAGAGTCCCAGATAGGAGGATATGTAAGAGCACCCCGGCAGACCAGATGTCCGCTGGCTTGCCATACTGTTGCCTTTTGACTACCTCGGGCGCCATGAAGTGTGGGGTGCCAACACGACCTAAACACAATAAAACAAAAGAAGATTAACGATTTACATCACTTATTTGTAATTATGTGTTGCTTTTAAAATATTTAAAAAGTATTGTAATCATGAAGCTTTTGTACATTTATATTATGATGTATGACTTTCATGTACCCCTGAACTAAAAAAATGGGTTCTTACAATTCTGTTTACCCCCATATATGTTTTCTGTCCCCCTGTTTGACTGCCCTTGCCGCCACATCCTAAATGATTTAGCCCCCCATGTATGTTTTCTGTCCCCCTGTTTGACTGCCCTTGTTGCCACATCCTAAATGGTTTAGGCCCCATATATGTTTTCTTTCCCCCTGTTTGACTGCCATTGTCGCCACATCCTAAATGGTTTATTGTTTTCTGTCCCCCTGTTTGACTGCCCTTGCCGCCACATCCTAAATGGTTTAGCCCCCCATGTATGTTTTCTGTCCCCCTGTTTGACTGCCCTTGCCGCCACATCCTAAATGGTTTAGAAGATTTTGTTCAAACTTGATATTTATATGCTATTCTGGCAGAAGTACATGGCATTGCATGGTTACCCTGGGCAATGCTTTTCTTTGCTTCAAACAGAAGACAAAAATTATTCCTTCCAAGCCAATTTTTAATAAATTAAAAAAATATCTAATAAAATTGTAAAATTCCAGCTTCAAGGTGTTCACGGGGGCTACTATTTTTAAAATTTCAGACCTCTACGTGCAGTAGATCGCACAATGCTCATGACAAACACACACTCTCTTCATTTTATTAAAAGAGATGGCCATACTTAGTGTTTCAAATGTGATTTTTTTTGCCTTAATTTAAGGCGGCTAGTTTAATAATGATTCATTTATATTGCAAAAATATGGTTAGAAGTTAAATAAACATGCTTAATACGGAACGTGGTTTCCACCTGTATAGTCATCACACCAATAACACTCAGTCCCCAATTAAAGAGTTGTCTCAGTTGTTTCAAATATTATTTAACAGAGGTACACTGAACATGTATTTTGAAGTTTATTTCAAAATTTTGTAAAACTTATAATGTCTTAACATTACAAAAAGCAGCGCCGAATTTAAAGGAGGCGATCACTTTGGGGCTCCCACAAACCCCTGAAAGAAAAAAACTAATTTTCTATTGTAAATGCTTTCTTGTTTTGTGTCTAATATAATGTTATGGCTGCACAGAATAATGAGGTATGAACAAATTAATGTGTGTGCATCTTAAATAAAAAATAAAAATCCTACCGACACTTGAAATATTTACTAGAAAAGTCCTTGTTGATCATTTACAATTTTGCGGGCTAACTCTAAATACATTGGTCTCCCTTTAGGCTTGCTGCAGCGGTATTTTCTTCCTAGTTTGTTGTTGCTCTGACAAATTTAGTCAGTTACTCTCGAGAAACGTTGACATTCAGATGTAGTTTGTGTTCGTGGTGAGTGCCAATTTGTGTTTTAATGAGGTAGTTAAGTAGAATACTAGGTGTAAAAGTGTCAAATGTGGAGGATTATATTGACATAATATAAAAAATATGTGATCCAGGAAAAGAGTACCTACCTACCTTAAGAGCTTGGCCAGACTGACAAGCGAACGAGCTTGTGAGTGACTGGGCGACTGCCCGACTAAATTGGCTAGAGAGCCAATGAGTAGTTGCCAAAGTGATCCCAGTTGATTAATGAAAATGTATCCATCAAAGACACTTCCTGCATCTCTGCTACTCGAAAATTCTTACAAAGTTGTTGCATGTTTATAAAAAATGAAATATTGTTGTGGTTTTCCCATCATCTCTCCACGCTAATGGTTATTTTTATTTGTGAAGAGCTCCTTTGATTATAATAGTAAAGAATTAATCTATCGGTTCTTGCTAATTTTTTTTAATTTTTTTAATTTTAGCACTACATATTACTATCCACTTGGGTTATACAAGGCTTTCTTGCTGCTAATGGCCTAATCTAATTGCTTAGACCATGAAAATAATATACATATATATATATACACATACGTGTGCACTAAGCAAATCAATAGTAATAAAAATTATTTATCATGCCGAACTGACACGTACTGGACCAACATAATAACAACTGCTCAGCACCTGTAAGCTATAATGTGCTGTGTCGATTGACACACTTGAAAAATGGAACTAGTTCTATCTTTCAAATAAGTCGCTTGGGTCACTCGCGCGCTGCTTCAGTCTAGCTACCTCTCATTAAAACATGTGATATATTTTATTTTTCAGTCACTCGCTCGCCCAGTCTGGCCATACACAAAAAGTTGCTTAATTTTTACCTTTCCTCAGACATGCTGTGATGTAATTTACATGGGTTTATGAGGGGCCCCACATTGTATGCCACCCCGAGGCTCCCACATATGTAAATTCGGCCCTGATGAAAAGTGATTTTACATAAAAAAATTAAGTGATTCAAGAATGCATTAAAATAATTACTTTTTAAAAAACATTTGGTATTTGATTAATGCCCCATTATTTGATGAAAATGTATAGACAAGCAGATCAATTTAATTCTTTGCAATACATCTCATTACCCAGCAGGTGAAGTAGGTATACAATGGTTATGCAGGGTGCTGAGAGTGGTTTGGAAAGAGAACAAGCTACCAGAAGACTGGAAAAAGGGAGTTATAATACCTGTATTAAAGAAAAGAGACAGAAAGAAGTGTAAAAATTATAGGGGGATAGCGCTGATGAGCCACAATACAAAAATATACGAGAAGATAATGGAAAAGAGAAAAATAAAAAAAATAAAAGGAAAGTGGAGAGGAGAAAAGCACGGATTTAGGGAATATAGGTTTACAATAGACTTTAAATCTTTGCCATACAACAGCTGATGGAAAGAAGTTATGAATTTGGGAAAGACTTGTTAATGAATGGTATTTATGGATGTGAAGAAAGCATGTGATAGCAGAGATAGAAATAAAGTTTGGAAAGCGATGGAGGAGGTCGAGGTGGAAAGAGGAGTTTTAATGAGAGTGAAAAGCAGGTATGAAGATAACAGGAGTTGTGTTAAGATGGAGAGTGGAAATACTGAGTGGTTCCAAATAAAAAATGGAGTGAAGCAGGGGTGTAACCTTTCACCATTACAATGAAGTAGAGCTTAGAAAAACACAGAACGTTAAATAAGAAGAGGACAGCAGGGAAAGTTGTTCTATAGGGCGTACCTTTTTTGTACCCATTGTCACATATGCAACAGAAACATGGATAGTGAATGTAAGAGAGGCTAGGAAAGTGGAGGCCATGGGAATGAAGTTTGTGAGGAGAGTGTTAGCTGTCACAAGGAGAAACAAGATCAGGAATGAAGTTATCTATAAAAGAGTAGGGGCACAGGGAGTATATCAGATAGTATAAGAAGCAAGATTGAGGTGTTAATAGCATGTAATGAGGATGGAAAATAAGAGGATGCTAAAGAACATGTTGGAAATGTATGTAAGAAAAAGACCACGAGGGAGGCTATGGAAAGAGATGGGAGGCGCAAATAACAGAAAATGTTCAAGTGAGAGGAGAAGAATAAGATAAATTAAAAGGAGGAAGAATGGTGAAAGGATAGAGGAAGATGGGGCATTTTACTAAAATGACCCAGCCTCAGGCTGAAAACAGTTTAGGCTATTTATGCACGCACGCACACACACACACACACACACACACACACACACACGTAATATTATCTTAAGTACTCTAAACCAGTTGCAACCCTGAGGTTGTGACCCTACTTGGGGTTTCGAGTTATCAATGGGTCATTCAATGACTTTTTTTCCTTATGGATGACAAAGAGGATATGTGAAAACCCTTATGTAAAATGCAGCCTCCTTAAGCCCGTAAACAAATGTTACGTGCAATAAAATGACTTAGACACTTAAAAGCATTTATAGGGCGCCAAAAATTCAACGTAAATTTGAATGTGTAAGAGGAGGCCTAACGATAATAGGAATTTTATTTATGTGTTGCCGTGGGGTCTCCAAATTAAAATAACACTTCAGTGGGGTCACACCCACAAAAAGGTTGCACACCACTGCTCTAGACAACATTAACATTTCTAGTAGGGGTGTGCAGAGCTTTGAAACTTCGACTTGTTTGGCTTTGAAATAAATATAAACTTCAACTATGCTTAAAAAAACTCTGGTTTCAACCATTACAAATCTTAGCCCAATAATGGTCAATGATTTCCATTCTGAGCTGTTATGTAGAATACAAAACAATACTCATATAGAAAAAAAACTTGAGGTAATTGAATTGTAAGTTGTGATAATAACTTGATTTATCAAAATAAAACTAAATATTATAAACAATTCTGCAATAAAGCCTTTTTCGGGTAATTTTTATGCATAATGTGACCTAAATAACTAAAATATTTTTTTTTCAAGCATAAAACCACCAACAAAAAATATACAAACATCAATTCGGCTTTGAGAATATTTCATATATTTTATTAGAGGTTAGTTTGAAATGAAAAAGTGTACTTGTACATCCCTAATTTCTAGATGTTTACATACTTTAACAACAGTGGTAGACTAGAGATATCTAATTAGACTTACCTTCCCTGTCAGCCTTGAGGTAGAGATGACCTTTCGGACTGAGACTCGGTCTCAACTCGGCTGCCATTGCTTCTGGAACAATATAGCACTTAGTTAACTACTGGTATAGTCGATTCATAGTAACTGGGACCTTTTGTTATTTTTTTATTTTATTTCCAGAGCGTATCACTACATGCTTAGGTTATACACTTATCAACTAAATATGTTGATGTGTTTGGGATGATGATAGTTGAACTTAGAGGAAGTATATCAACAATTTCATGGAGGGAGGGTGGAAAACCATTTAGGAAAAACCACCCTCAGTACACCAAACTGGGACTCAAACCCCAATATCCCTGTCATCAGCAGTCCAATCTATTAGGAGAGGGACGCTACAAATTCACCCTCCAAGCATACTTAAAAAATATTATAGCTAAATTATAAATTAGATTTATATAATGTAAATTTATCTTACTGGTCATCACCAAAAAACAATTTTGAGAATCAGATGAACATTCAACTGTTTTAGAAGTGTTTGAATTATAGGCCAAAGTTACTTTGAATGGCCTATATTGATGGGACTGTTTAAAATTTAATTTAACTGAGTGCAAGATCTCATGAGGGAAATCAACTAATCAAATTAATGGAAAGTTATTTTTATATTCTTCATTTTAAAAATGTAAGCTTTTAAATGTTCAACAAAATTAGGCTTACTCAATATAATTATTCATTTTATGCATGAAACAAGTATATTCAAAATATATATTGTTCAGATTTTAATATAAATCCAGGCTATTAAGTTTGTATAGCACTACTTTATTTGTGAGTGGAAAGTTATATTTTGGTATATATACTCTCAATATTACATTGTGTTACTGTAAACCATGTGTGGTTGAATTACCTATATAAAAATAGAGCATACACACTACAGGTGTTTATATTTTGTTTAGTTTAACATAATTAATAGCAGGCATTTTCCATCACTTGCATCATTTAAAAGAAATAAGGGCATTTTAGTTAAATCTAGGAACTTTCCACCAAACTAGTGATATGGTGAAAAGTGAATTTTAAAAAGTACCTAATGTAGAGGAAGCAAGGCTGAAATGATGTGGTTATGTAATGAGGATGGAAAAGGAGGGATAACAAAAGAGAATAATGGATAAGAAGTATGTAAGAAAAGACAAGGGAGGCCAAGAAATAGAGGAGAAGAGCAAGAATGATAGAAGTCTAAGGGAAGTTGCAGGCATTTCACTAACATGACCCGGCCACAGGCTGAAAACGGTG
>CABFOW010007460.1:0-23919 GCA_902141385.1 Timema californicum | reverse complement strand
ATATTTATAGTTTACCCTCAATCTTAATTAATTAATAAATGTCTAACATTTTTAAATCCTCCTTATACTGTTAGTTTAAATTCACTTCAAGGCAGTACTGGCTTTATTAAACCTTCCTGTTATCTTAGGGTTAAGAAACTTGTAGCCATCGATGGAATTACTAAACCCTCCTGTTATCTTGGGTTAAGGAATTTTTATTTATCACTGAAATTAACAAACCCTCCTGTTATCTTAGGTTAAGAAATTTTTATCTATCACTGAAATTAACAAACCCTTCTGTTATCTTGGGTTAAGGAATTTTTATTTATCACTGGAGTTACTAGAACCTCCTTTTATCTAATGGTTATCGTAACCAACACTGCATTATTGAACCCTCCCATTATCTAATGGTTAAGGAATTTTAACCACTACTGGCATTATTGAGCACTCCTGTTATTTAATGGTTAATAAATCGTAACTACCACTGGCATTATTGAGCCCTCATGTTATCTAATGGTTAAGAAATCGTAACCACCACTGGCATTATTGAACCCTCCCATTATCTAATGGTTAAGGAATTTTAACCACTACTGGCATTGTTGAACACTCCTGTTATATAATATTTAAGAAATCGTAACCACTACTGGCATTATTGAACACTCCTGTTATATAATATTTAAGAAATCGTAACCACTACTGGCATTATTGAGCCCTCCTGTTATCTAATGGTTATTAAATCGTAACCACTACTGGCATTATGGAACTCTCCTGCTGTGTTTAAAGCTACTAATAGTTTAGTCACTGTTGGCATTATTAATCTTCTTTTCAGCTTATAATTAAGCCACTTTCAGCCAGTATCGACACCAACCAGTGAAAATAAGCTCCAACTCGAGGGTGGCTAGTAATCCTTGTTACCTGCGAGGCTTGCTGAGTGGCTGTGAGCCTTCCTACATCAGCTCTACCCTCCCTAAATAAACCATTACGTGAAGAATCGTGGATGGAGATTGCTCGGATCGACAACCAGAACACGATCCCCCCTAGGAGATAGAGAACAAGTCTATTTCTAGAAAGCAATCTATTACAGTTTTAGACCTTAGATTTTGTAAGCTCTTTATTTTTTCCCCCCTCTTGATATTTTATTGGATTTGATCTTAAAGATGGGAAAAGGAGTAGTATGGGTAGTAAAAAAGGGTCGTAAGAGATGTGGAAAAGAAACCCAGAAATGAAATAAATCTCTAAAAAAGAGAAAAGCGAAATAGAAAAAAAGTCGTAGTGATGCGACTCCACTTTAGCGGAAAGAAATTAATGCTTTCTTTTCTTTTGCTCCTGCGAGGTAAAACACGGTGCTGTGTAATGGTTGCAAGGGGTGGGGAAAGGTTGAAGGGTGAGACGTTGGGGGGCGGGGGGTTGTAGAAAGTTAGAGTAGTTCACGGTACAAGAGAAAACATGTTCCGGTGTCGGGTCGCACGGAGAATTATTGGATTCCCATCACTTGCAACTTCTGTTCATTACTGGCGATTAACACCAAGTGCTAAATCTTTAGCGCGTTCGCAAAGAAAGAGAACATTTAAAAAAAAATCTAAATGAATTAAAGGTGGCAACTGCAGAACTCCTGAAACACTTTTCCTTTTAATTTGATCTTTTTGTTTTGCTTAATAAATAATGGTAAAGTTGACACAGTGAAAGGTTTATTTAAAATTTGAAATAAATTCTAGTATAAATTTCCTAAAGAATAAAAAGTAATTTTAGCATTATTGCTTAGTCTAAGTGTTAAAAAGTGCTACTGTATATTAAGAAGATTTAATTGAAATGATACATTTAAATTAGTATATATATGTATATATGTAAGTATATGTATATATATGATGTATGTATATATAATTAAAACTCGAGCTAAATTATTAAATTGTTTGAGAAACTATACTCATTAAATAAAATGATAGTGGAATTGTGTTGATGCATTACAGGTGTTGTCTGCTAACAGACTGCTTAACTTGCTGTAATATCCCATTAATAAAAGTTAAAAACCCTTTGTGTGCATCCATCACAGCACTATATGACCATAAGAAGACAAGTACCAGCCAACCATAGAAATCCTATAGCGAATTATCCAGTACTGGCACGATTCTTGTTTTGTCCTTATAATGACTTATTACTTAGCCAGAAATGGCTCCGAATCAACCTGTTGAGAGATAACTTTTCAATTAGTTCCAGGCTATTTGGACAAATAATTGCATGAAGCTCGTAGACTGCTGATAAATCTTAATATGGCCAACCGTCTTCAATGGTAACGTGGCCCCAACATTAGTTAGTTAAAAATAAATCTCAAAAGGCAAAATTGCTAGAAGATCTTCAGATTTTACACAAAAAGCCATCAATCATCCATCCAGAATGGGTCCTTTTATAAAAGGCTTTAAAGTAGCACAACCACAATGCAATGTGACTCCATAGACAGTTGTCCATCAAAGATCAGTTGTTAGAGAACCTTCATCTTGCAAAACCACAATAACTATCAACTATACCCCAATGCTATCAATGGCTTGACGCTAATAATATATATTTTTTAAACTTATTCACTGGTCTTCCTCTCCACCAAATAACTAAATTTAGACCAACAAAATTCGCTGGAAACTTTTAACCCGGCCAGCCACAAAAAATAGCACTTCGTAAATAAAACAATAGTTGTATCAGGTGCTAATGATCCCATTGGTCGACGCTCCTTAAAACTATGATAATAATAATATTAAATAATGTTTATTTTTTGTGAAAAATAGGTGGGTATACCGTGTTTTTTTTAAATAATTTATTTTAACTCTGTTTTTAGCTTCAAACTCATTTTAATAAACAAACAGTAAGGTCAAAGCCGAGATGTTTTAAAATTTTTGAATACAGTAAGTTAGTTCTTTGTTACAGGTGGAGATATTTGCAAAAAAAGATTTACAATACTTAAACGAAAAATATTTATAATAAACTCCAAATCCGAGTAATGTCTGCAGAAGGTCGAATGTCTCTATTTCTCTCTTCAATGTATGTTTCAAGAGCCGAGTGATATCCCAAAAGTAGCCAAGATTCAACAAATTTTGTTGGATATAACCGACATAGAGGTATCCCAACAATCTGTATGAGCGTCACTGCTGATATTGTCTTGCTCAACAACGAAGCTCTCAAGGGGGTTACTATAAGATTCATTTGTGAAAAAACCCGTTCACATTCACTTGAAGATATTGTAATGATACCGAGGTGTCGTATCCCTCAGGTTTGGGGACTTGAGGTGGGGAACAATTAGGCTCGTTTCAAGTACAAGATCTTGATAGGAACCTCTATACTCGAAGAAATAATCAGATGATGTTGATAAAGAATTATGTTCTTACACTTTTATTAAATACTAACAAAAGTATATTACAAGTTCTTGGTTCACATGAAGGGTAATCTACTCTGTTCCGCTGAAGTATGATCGTTATTACAGAAGAGCCCTGATTTCCAGATATCAGGGATGTATATATCTCCTCTGTTTATTCTGTGCAAGTTTCTAGCTACGCAGTACAAGTTGTTCAACCAACATTTCGTGGAGGAACACGGGACTGTGGTTATTTCCACTGTTTGCTCACTTTGTACAAGGACTCAAAATATCAAATCGGTCTAAGGAATGGCGCAGAAAGCAATTATATCACGCAGTTCCCAAATGACTATAGTCTGTATGACTTAAGCTTTACTTTTAATATATATTCTAACACAACTTAGTTACACCTTTCTTGTATTATGTTACTATTACAATAAGTGCAACATTAACATATTAAATACCTTTATTTACCTGGTGGTATTATAATTATTGCTCTAAGGGGTTATAATAGTTGGCTGATTCCCTAGCTATATGACACCTCCCCCCTTTGGATAATAAGACAATGTAGCTTCAAGCTATTTGGTTTTCGTGTGTTATCTTTTCTTCCAAAATCTTTCCTTTGGGAGTGCTTTCGTTATTGGTTGCAATTCTAAGCCTTCCTCTTCTAAATCTAAACCAACTCTAGGTCATCTCTGAGAGCTTGTAAATGGGGGTGTATACATACTTTCCCTTGACCCATGAATGTTATTTACAATCATTGGTTTAAAACAAATTCTTACAGCAATCATCCATCATCTGCCCACCATATTTTAATAACATTTACATATTATTAACATTGCTACCAAACTTATTATTGCTATCATTACTTAAGTAAATGGAGACAATTTTGGTATTTTTACTTAATGGTTAATTTTCCATTCTTCCTATTGTAACATTTTTTCTACCTCGTCCATTTTATGACTTGCATAACGTAAGTCGTCTACCTGGTTGACTACATGTTTCGGGGTTAATTATAACTCTATTGTATTTAAATTCAATTGTTCTCCTTCCATCAAACAACAATCATTGTCTAAGCTAACTGTAGGTATAACATCTTTATTCGTTTCATTATCTGTAATTAAAGATTGCGTTTGAAGCAATATATTAGAAGCGTGACCTTTACATTTTGAGTAAAATTTTAATTTTCCCGTACCATCTAAGGTAACATCATAAGGTTTTTGTCCTTCACTGTTAACTTTTCTACATATGGAACACAAAACATCCATTCATTATATTTTAATGGTATATATAATGGTCTTTACAATTCTACAATTTTCTTATCACAATCCTTAGGTATTGTTTGCGTATAAAAAATAATTTTAGCTTTACATTCTTCATGAAGATGAGTACTTAACAATGGAAAAGACTGTTTACAAACATAACATTTGTTTTCAATTTGTTTACATTGGTCAAAATTACATTAACTAATTTTAGCATAGTATAATTTGCTCATTTCTAATAATAAAATTTATTTTCTGGTTGTATAAAAATAAACTTACTTTTTGAATTTTAAAGTATTTCACTCTATACACAACATGTTTATAATGCTCTGTTAAAGTTAATACAATTATATAAATCAATACATTAGCATTTACATATACTTCTAACCTTAAAATGTTCAATAATTTATGTCCATAATGGCTGCATTACACTAGAGGTAACATTGTTGAAAATACGTGTAACTAACAATGTTTATAACAAATATTAAAAATGGGCCCATAAAATGTTATTAACTTTTGTTATCAACAGTTGTTGGTAACATTTATTACTAACATTGTTAAAAGTCACTTAAAATATTAATAACATTTTGCTATTAACTTTAGTCAATAACATTTGTTTCAACATTTTTATTTTTCCCCATTAACATGTCTATATCATTGTTGCTAGCTTTGTTAGTAACATAAATGTTGCGACCGCTTGAGGCGGTCCTGATCAAAGGATGTTGATAACAAAATATTACTAACAAGTTATTACTCTTGGCAACTCTGTTTGAAGAGGGAAAGGAGATCATCCACCAGAATTTTAGTAAAGACGACTTGGCAGATTAAGCAGCTGTAAAGATGATTGGTTAGGTGACAAGGACTAAAGAAGCTCCTCACATATGTAATGTGAAGAAGTTATTCATGCCACCTACCAATAGGAAGCGCACATACAGTTCTAGGAACATGTCCCCTTGTGATGATCATTTACAAAACAATAACATTAATCTGTCAAAACTGTCACCAGTAGCTAGAAATCGCAGGGTAAGAGCGAATCTTTCGGGGACTGAAATAGCTTTCTGTAGTTAGTGTCTTGTTATGAAATTTTTGGACCCAATTTACTCTAAATCACTACTTGACACTCGCACAAAACCTTTTGTAACATTATCACTTAGAGAAAATGCTACATTATTTCTACCCGCCCCAAATAGTCCAATACTCATAGACATCCTGCAATTCCATAGATTTACAAAACTTACTATGTCTACAATATTTGTTTACCTCTATTGTTTTACCTTGAATAAATAATTCAAAATTTATTAAACTTGCAAATTTTCCAATTTAGTTGATATAATAAATTTCTTAGATTCCATCCACCCTCTTTTAGGCTACTGTGGCCTCTAGCTATTAGACGTGGAGGTGGAGAATGGTACACTTTGAAACCGTCAATACTTGATAAATCGCCAATTTCATGTTTTCTTTAATCCTTTTTCAAGTAATTTATGATATAGTTTCCACTTTGCTTGTCCCAACTTTGAAGGTGTGGACGAACCCACATCCTTTTCCTATTTTTCTGTCTTCCCACACAAGCTGCAACAATAGCCACCTCTTCCTGTGACTCGAACTGGAGGAGCTGCCAATAACATGTCATTACAGAAAATTATCTCGGCTATTATTACTATTATTATTATTATTATTTAGCACCGCGTCTTACTACTCATTCGGGTTATACGCTTTAAGTACTAATTACGCTAATGGATTAGGAATTGGGAAGGTTGAATTAGAGGAAGTGAACCCGCATTTGCGTGGAGAGAGAGAGAGTGGAAAACCATTTAGGAGAAACCACTCCCAATTCACCCGACCGAGATTCGAACCTCTCTCGGCTATTAACGTGATAATATAAATATTTCAATAGCTTTGTTATCCACTTTTAATTTTGACGTTTCAAATTTTTCATGACATGCTACCAACATTTTTGTCGAAAATATCGCTATACATTTACCAAAACAGTCAAAAATGGTTCAGAAACATATTTGTTATTAAAATTTTGCTACTAACAATGCATTTGCCATTTCCTCGGTTTATAGCCACCTTTTAGACGTACTCAAGGGAATGGGTAAGGATAACTCTGGAGATAAATGAGTTTGAGTCAATTAAAATACTCCATAATTTGATTAGGCTTATTTACGTGAGATTGTAGAATGCCTTTTTCTGCATTCAAAGTGGTTTCCAGAAACTGTCTTCACAGTATCATTGAAAGATAATTCCAGTCTATGATTTGCACAGTGCCATACAATTATTGAGGGCAATTTATATTTCAATAATTTAACTCCACCCCAAGATCCAAACATTACCGCCACATAACCACACGCAACAGTAACTAAATAATAATTGAGGTATTCCTCCATCAATTCGACAGGTGATAGGTGTCATATGAAGCAGAACAAATCCCAGTCACCAATAAATCGTTTAATCCTATCAAGTCAATAAATAAATTAACTGAAAAAATTATTGCACGAACATACAGTAATCAATGTAGATTTCTGACTAATGGTCGTTGCCTCTTCAATAATTAATTATATTTTTGTTTTGGAGCTTACAATTTTGTTGACCAAGTTAGTTTTCATTTTCTTGCTAATTTGATTGATAATGTTAAACCAAGCATTTATAGAGTGAAGTATTCGTCCCCTATCAACACCAGTAGTTCTTGTAGTATAGGTCAATTTACATTTCGAAATTACTGAATGGTTGGTTTATTTTTGCGACTTTACAAACCGTGCGAAATATGATGGCAGTTGTCTCTTTTTAGCATGAAAAGAATTTAAGGAACCCCTTCTCAAGTGTTTCTTTCAATGTTTTCAGACAAGTTTTGTGACCAGAACTTTCTTTGCGTTTAAATATTTTGACTCTTAAAGATGTTAGCTGTTGTTCTGGAGCTGTACCAAAATGATATCTTCATTCCCATTCCTGCCTTTGTCCCAAGCGTTTGAACTTTTAACTATAACCAATATTCTCGTCTTGTACACAATATAACCAAACATTTTTTCCACAGAAATCATTCTTTTGTTCTAAAGTTCCAACAGGAAGGTCACATTTGCTCAATTTGTTCCTTTGCCTCAGTAGAAACTGGGAATGGAACAGCTATCGATTCAGATGATTTACTTATTTCTTCTGGGTTTTCAACTTTCTTTCTTTTAGGCATTGGGGCTGAGAAAAAATTGCGTTATTTTCTTCGTTTTATAAAGAAATATATCTATGTGTTTTGCTATATAATTACTAAATATATCCGATTCGTATGTCAAATTAGCAGATTAATCTGAACTTAAATCACAAATCACAGTAAAGCTACACTAATAGCTGAATACGCCTTGTTTATTTGATGACGGAAGCACAGCCATATATAGTAAAGGTTAGCATAACTGGTGGCAATTAGTGATGGGCACAATCGGGACCCATTCAAAAAATCAATCGGTTGCTTACAATCGATTATTCGATTATTTGCACAAGCGATCGAATAGTTTATATTATTCTGTGATATTGCATCATTTTTGCCACTACGCCTCTTTCATTTGTTAGGAATTTTCTTTTCTTTTGAAATATTCATAATAATAGAGAAACGAAAATTAAAAAAGGGCGAGTATACGGCGTATAGCCACGTGAACTCAGAAATAAAGAACCTAATAACAATAATATTAATTATTATTATTCAATGCTTTATTAATAATAATTAATAATAGTAATTATTATTGTTATTATCAAAAGAAAATTATATTAAAATATTATAACTATTAATAATATTAATATTAATATTTATTAGTATTAATAATCATCACAAGACAAGTAAAGCATTGCCACATCTAGGTATACACAGACGACACAAATATACTGACTAGTCACGAGAACCTCCAAATCGCAGAATACAACCTCCAACAAAACTACATACGAGATACAAACATGAGCTCATGACCAATTTTTAAAATAAATTCATGGAAAACTAAAGTTATCCGTATCTGTTCTCCTAAAATGCACCATTCAAGAGTTAATACTACACTTCACAACTATAATTGTTTACGCAGCTTGACACAAACAAGCTGTGACTGTGACGAGAAACTGGACGTCACAGACAGTCACATTTACCTTGAACTAATCATCGACAAATATTATAAATGGGACGGACACATGCAACAATTTGAGAACAAACTAAAAGGATTGACACATTTTGTTTACCGTCCTGGATATCAAAACGGTGGTAATCCATAGTAATCAAATGAAGCTCTCGTTTGTATGTCTGTCATGGGTATTGCGCAATATCCACCGCACGTAGAGATAAGTAATTTTAAAAATAGTAGTCCTTGTGTAGAAAGATGTAATTTTAAATTTTTGATTAGTTTTTTTAATTTATAAAAAACTAGGTCGGAGAAACTAAATTGACGATAATTTATTTTTACTGAAGCGGAGAAAAGCATAGCCAAGAGTATTCTGCTACTAATATATAAATCAATAATATCGTATGTAGTTAAATCTGGAGGGAGCACGAGAATGTTATAGAATCAAAATTTTACATTTGCAACGACAAAAAAATCCAGAAAGTTATCCTGAATATGGTTCTAGATTCTCCCGTTCACGCTGCATGTCCTGTACACAGTAATCCATAAGACTTGATTATCTTAACAATGTCTTGTGATGTGTACAGGGTATGTAACTCATCATTATGTAACCCTATCTACTCCCCGGTAGCCTCACCCCTTTTTTGGACAAATATATATCCCTAAGTGCATGGTTTTTGAACACCCTTAACGACAAAAATTTGGCTTATATAAATTAAGAGCAATATTATTATGAGAAGAAAAAAATATTAAAATTATATTAATACCGCCAAAACCCTTCGCTTTTAAAAAATCTTAGCAACTATTTCTTGGTTTATTCTCTGATTTTTATTGACGAATTTTGTACTATTTTCTTATAACTTAAACGTGTCTATTTATCAGCTCTGCTTTGAATTTGTTCGCAGTACAACTACTGTGTGAGTGTAACGCTTTTTATTTGGTACACGGTATTAGTTGAAAATTAATTATGCCAGGCCTCCACCGTGGTTCAGATTCCACGTTAAACTGTAGGTCCTCCATTTCATCTCATAATCACCCTACCATTACACTATTAGCGTAAGTGCGTATAACCCAAACGGGTAGTAAGACGCGGTGCTAATAATAATAATAATAATAATAATAATAATAATGAAATTTAATTCAAACAAGTAGGAATGGAAAGTCTCAAGTTTAAATAAATAATTCCAAAATCCCGTGAATAATTTATACAAACCCACCTTGCGTCCATATGGGGGACGAACCTCTACCCTCCCTGAGAGTCAGCTACATTAAAGTTGAGCTATATGAAATAATGGTAGTAGGAATTTATATTTTGAAAATACCGACATATTTCCAGTCAACATTGATCATATTCTTAGGTTCAGGCATAACCCAACTAACAATGACTTGCTTTCCAACGCTTTGTTCATATATAATAATAATAATAATAATAATAATAATAATAATAATAATAATATTATTATTTAGCACCATGTCTTACTACCCGTTCAGGTTATACGCTTTTAAGTACTAATTACGATAATGGATTAGGAATTGGGTAAGTTTAATTAGAGGAAGTGAACCCGCATTTGCCATGAGGGAGAGTGGAAAACCATTTAGGAAAAACTACCCCCAGTTCACCCGACCGAGATTCGAACCTCGATCTCCCCATCCTCAGCGGTTGAGCTCAACATGTTCATATATAATACGGTGTTAAATTACCCCAGCGCATCTGACATGGCTGCCTCACTGACACGATGACAGTTTGGAGTCTTGACTATAAAGATTAAAAAATGTATGACGAAGTCACATACGTATAGTGTTAATTTTAATTATTAAATGCAAATTGCCTATAATATAATGATTACAGTAAAGTACATGCATCAACAAGTGAAAAGGAGCAACCACTAGTCGCTTTACGACAATGTTGAGGAACTTAATAAGTCGTAATAGTAGAGTATACCTGTACTTGATCTTATATATCAAAAGTGGCATCTGTAGATCACATGACCTGTCGCAATAATACGTAAGAGTAGATCTAATAGCTCTTATTGGTGGCAGCAAATTTGACTGTAATCCTCCTGCTTCTAATATAACGGTCTGTCTAACTATTTTTTGTATCACCTCGTCTTACAATCCGTTCGAATCATATATTGTGTTTATCTATTAAGACTTTATATTATTATTATTAGCACCGAGTCTTACTACCCGTTCGGGTTATACGCACTTACGCTAATGTGTAATGGTAGGGTGATTGTGAGATGAAATGGAGGACCTACAGTTTAACGTGGAATCCGAACCACGGTGGAGGCCTGGCATTCCCCACATTCACAAGATGTCTTGAAGACTTTATAAGCTTCATAATATGACAACATGTGATCTATTCTTGAAAACTAACCCATTGGTGCTCAAAAATTATGTTCCAGCTAAAAATATAGTTCGCCATTGTTTTGTGTGCATTCAAATAAACAAATATCCCACTCATTTTGTCAGATGTTTAATCCATGTATACTTTAATCTAAGATAAATATTGGATATATTGTACATTAAAGTCGGTCAAGATTATTTCATTAAATTAAAATCTTCAAGGCTGACAAATGAGCAATCAAGACTAATAATAAAATGATAAGACCAAATGTTAATAGTTTAAAACATTATCTTATATTTCTTTATAAAAAATATCCAAGTGATTGGTTTATTCTGACTATGGTCGTCTTAAATACATGTGGGACTCTAGAATACTGTTGGTGAGATTGAGCGTTAAATTCTACTGTGGAGGGGGGAGAAAGGGCTAGTTTTTTACTGTATTGGGTGTAGGAAGAAAATGTGGTTTTTCCTCCATTTTTAATTTTGAGAATTACTTCGCTGTTATCATTGCAAAAATATACTATAATAATCCTTCATTTATTCCATTCTCTCTGCTTATAAAACTAGATGGTATGGAAATATTATTGGGGAACAGGGTAAGTCCTTTAATTACGGATTAAATTCGTTAAGAAGTATTACGTGCAAGATGCAAAACCTTATAAGTAGAATATTTTTTATAAGATGTATTTTTCACCTATTTGTTTGTGTAAAAGGCAAATTAAAGCAAAACAGATTCTTCTAAAAAAAAAAAATGGTGACATAGCTATCAGTTGTTCTCTAATATGTGTAACTCTAGGTCTTGCTGCACAAAGAGACCACAAACACACTCACTATTCCTCTAAAGAGCTGTTTCCACACCCAATATCATTTCTGAGGGAGCTGCAGGTCTTATGGAGAAAAGCTCTCTCTCAGTTAACTGTTGCCGAATCTCTTGGCTCTCTGTTATGTCGGGAGGTGGTTTGCTGGGGTAAGAAGGAGCTACTGGCAACCTCGACTAACCAGCGTTGCCAAACTCATCATACTTGAAGAGAGATTGACAAAATAAAATTGAGAAAATGACAACACTCTTTACCAATAAGCAGTTCCATCAGCGATGATATCAAGTGCAGTCCTCTTATAATTTACCGCGCATGCGCAGTTCATGTTAATGATCACTGCGCAACACTACACGTTCCCGATCTAATATCACATCGACCAATGTTTTTGTCCACCATAACTTTCTTACCCGATATTTAGAAGTTAAAACAACAAGAATTTCTCCAAAATAACGAGAAACGGGATAGACGCCAGCTCGACTCTTCCTTTCTTTGATCTTTTTTTAAAAATTTATTTATTCCTTCTGTCATATTCCTGACTCAACAGAACTGATTCCTCATTCAAGTGATGATGCAAGGCTTCAGTGAACCACACGGGAGGGGGGGCGGAGAGATCTCTCGCATTCTGCCGCCCTGAAGCCAGACACCGTCTCGCGCCACTTCACACCATTTCTCCCGCGACCCTTATCGAGGGGAGGATTTTATACGTCATTAGATCAAACCCTCTCCCCCTAACACTCTTTCATCCCCGTGACAAGGGCGCCTCTATCAGGAGCATTATCGATGGATGACGGGTTCCCATCTTTTCTGCCGTTGTGCAATCTGCTCCTCCCTAGGGTTTGACAAGCGGGTGGAAATATTGCTTGCATGTGGGTGACACGTGAGAGGGGGTAGAGGATTGTTAAACTCAGGTGTAGCAGGGTTCTATGGCATTCGGCAGTTTTACGAATAACAAAAATAGTCGCTACTCACCGATAGATAGTGTTGCCTCTTTTATAGGTTAGATTTAATACAATTACCCCTTTAAGATGGAGATGTAGGGAACGTGTTAAAAGTACAGTGTTTTTTTGCAGTTTTTATATCAAAACCTTTTTAGCCAAAATAAATTAAATATTTCTCTGGTGGCAAGGCTTATTTTATTTATTTTGCACAAAGAATTGTTTTGCTATAAAATTCGCAAAATCACTGGCCTTTTCCCACACCCCTTCCACCTCACCTTAACTTAGAAGATAAGTCCTAAACAATTATTTATTTAAATAATTAAGCCATAATTTTACAGTCCAAGATTTTTATAACTAAATTTTTACTGTTTTATATTTGTTTATATTCCACCGTATTTTAATAACTTTTTGAGCGATTATATATACATTAATTACAATAGTAGAGTAGAAGTGAGTAAGATTGAATTTTAGAGGAAATTTTCTAGTATTTTTGTGGAGAAGGATAGGGAAATATATTTTTTTAAACTAAGTTAAGTTCACCCACCCGTAATTCGAGCCCCAATATACCTTTTACCGAAAATCAATTCTAACACAAGAGTCATACGTCAAACCATGCAACCATCGATACGGGCTACTATACTAATCTTTGTATAGAACTACGTGTCTTATAATATATATTAATATATTCTTTTACATAATTTGTATAGTAGTAAGCGTGGTATTTCCCAATTTTTACAATATTTAATTAATTTAAAGATATATTACGTATAATCTATATTTAATTGGTTAAAAAACTAAATTTATTTGCGTTCAAAACTTTGATTCCTGAATATTTAGAGAGTTAATAAAACATAATAATTATAAGGTTTCTCATTTAGTTTAGTTATATGGCTAGCGGGTTTATCTTTGCAGCAGTATGTCAGTCTCATTTTTCAAATCTTAGGAAATAGAAGATATCTAGACTATGATATTTTGTTCAAAGGTTTAGCTCTTAGAACATAAAATACTAACTAAAAATTATACATGAAATTTATTTATTTGCAATGAATTAATATTATTCAAGTGGTGACCTGGTGGTCTAGGGGTAAGGTGTCGGATCTCTGTGCTGGTGGGTGGGGTTCAATCCTCGGTCCCGGCAAGGTTTTATCTGATTACCAAACCCTTCCTTCACCTCTGACAAGACATATTGTGAATGTGGGGAATGCCAGGCCTCCACCGTGGTTCGGATTCCACGTTAAACTGTAGGTCCTCCATTTCATCTCACAATCACCCTACCACTACACATTAGCGTAAGTGCGTACAACCCGAACGGGTGGTAAGACGCGGTGCTAATAATAATAATAATAATAATATTCATTACATATTTATTAAAACTGTTAATGTTACCACGTTATTGACATTCAGCCCTGGACCATCGTCATGTATATACTAGTGTTGGACTCTTTTTTGAATAAAACTATTTTTTAAATTACTACTATTATCTACATTGTTATTGAATCTATATATATATATATATNTATACTAGAGATGAATGTTAAATTATAGAAAGTGCACTCAAAATGGCATAGAAAAAGGAAGAGCAAAAAAGATAAAATAATTCTTGGGATGTTACGAAACGTGTGGCAGTAATATGTTGGTACTGCATGTTAGGGTACTGTCCCGTTGGTTGTCACATGTGAGGGAACGCTCAGGTTGTTAAAAAAAAAATGATGTTGTTACGTTGGTATTGCATTGTTAGACTGCCAGTAAACGCCAGGACGATGTCAGGTTGAGATTAGATGTAGGGATACTGTCAGGTTGGCAGTACTTGTAGGGACACTATCAAGCTGGCAGAACACGTAGAGAAACTGTCAGGTTGGTAACACACGTAGAGACACTGCCAGGTTGGCAGTACTTGTAGGGACAATATCAAGCTGGCAGCACACGTAGATACACTGTCAGGTTGGCAGCACACGTAGAGACACTGTCAGGTTGGCAGCACACGTAGAGACACTGTCAGGTTGGCAACACACGCAGAGACACTGCCATGTTGGCAGTACTTGTAGGGACATTATCAAGCTGGCAGCACATGTAGAGACAATGTCAGGTTGGCTATATGGGGACACTGTCAGGTTGGCAGTACATGCAGGGACACTGTCAGGTTGGCAGTACATGTAGGGACACTGTAAGGTTGGCAGTACTTGTAGGGACACTGTCAGGTTGGCAGTACATGTAGGGACACTGTCAGGTTGGCAGTACACGCAGGGACACTGTCAGGTTGGCAGTACACGCAGGGACACTGTCAGGTTGGCAGTTCATGTAGGGACACTGTAAGGTTGGCAGTACTTGTAGGGACACTGTCAGGTTGACAGTGAGTGTTTGAGAGCAGAGCAGTTAGGGGTTGTGTAAATATGAAAGGGAAGTAACGTGAGACTGACATTCGGAAGGGGAGGTTATAGATGTATATCAGTTTGGGCGAGACATCCCCCCATGTCATGGGTGGTCAGTGTCTAACCTGTTTAAAATTTAACATGGCCTACTGTTAAGTTCTTTATAATAACAGTATTCTTTGTGAGGGAAATTGTAGAAAATATCTCAGGATCATTCACGCTAGATTTTAGAAAATGATTAATGACACAAAGCACAAGCGACATAGAGGCGGAATTTCAATTCAAGCCAAACCCGAAAAGGGTTGATTTATAAAAGGAGGAATTGTGGAAATAAGCAGGCTTTGAAGATAATTTTATATGTATTAAGGTAAGATATATGAGAACTCTAATTAAGGTAAATATGTGTTGTTGTAATATAAAATCAGGCACCAAACAAACTCATTGACAAGCTGTAAAAAAAAATACGAGTATTTAAAGGTTAGGTGGGTCAAGTCATCGACACGACTTGGATCAACTCATCGACAAGCTCCAGTATAGGAGGTTCAAGTCATTGACACGATAATAATACACCCTATTAATAACTATTTTCAAATATAATATATAAGAATATCTAAATAAAACAAAGAGTTTGTGTGTGTGTGTGTGTGTGTGATGGGCACTGTGCGAAAGATATCACATGCAGGGGTCTGACATTTTCAAAAAGTTCCTCTTGTGCATGTACATGTGCAACTCTTAGCTGTAATTAAAAAAATTGAATTATATATTTCTTTTAATTAACTTAAAGCTAGTTGGGGTAGTATAAATTATACACAATTCATAGCCATCAAGAACACAATAATACAAATTGGTTTTCAAGGTATATAAAGATTATACTATACAATATAAAAAATATATTAAAACTCTCCTATCAGACAACTTACACCTAGAGGTAGTTTCTCGCATAATATCGAAGAACTTAATAAGTTTGAAAATTATGAAGCAACCCTTTTAATTTCAATGTGTTCATTACCTCTTATTTTTTACCAATCAGAATCCATAAGAGATGGCAAGTCCATAAAATATAATCTATACTAAAATAAAAGCCATTATATAAAATCTTAAAATCAAGATTGCATGTCAACTAGCTGTGTGATTCAAATAAAATATTATTAGCTCAATTATAAGTAATTTAAAATATATATATATAAATATGAATCGAATTTTGAGCTACAATACATATTCAACTGACTCTGCACTGGTAAAATGGGGTTTTAAGAATTTCCAAAATTAGATATTAGTTTACTTTTCAGAAGATTCAGTTCTGTCCGTTGGCTATATGAATCACCTCAATCCTCCATTAAGGTCTTATCTTTAAATTTAAAAATGAAGATGTAAATGGGAAAGGTAGTTCCTATAAATATTACTTAAACTAATATAAAAACACTTTTTGGTTATGTAGACCTACCTGGAAAACCAAATGGCGTATGAATATATCAAATTTCAACATTGAGGTCCGGGAAATCTAAGAGATCGAAAATGATACAACTAATATAGAACACAACTTTCCACTTTTGTTTAAAATTGAAATTTGGTAAGCATGTAAAGACACCATATAGTATAATAAAATAAATCTTAATATTTCAAAATGGGAATGTGGGAACGTAAGAGGGGTAGATAAAGGGGGGTACTAGCTTCAAATCTTTCCAAAATTATTTAAAATCTTCTTTTTTGCATGAAAGATAATTAAAAATGGCCGACCACCCCACAATAACCACAAATGCTGAAAAGTTGGGAATTTAAAAATAGGGAGCGATAAATGGCCAATAAATAAAAACACTCTGTGGTAGTAAATTTGAATTTTTTTAAAAGCAAAGGAACCAATATAAAAACAAACGAATAAAAAAATTAGATATTATCTTAAACGAGGTCCATTAGCATTGCGATAGCAAAGCTAAATGTTAAAGGATAAATTAGCGCATATATAGCGGCGATATAACAATTAAAATTAACAAATTTTAGAGACATTTCTCGGTAAACCTTGATGCTTTTTTTAAAAAACCACGATGCCTATTAATCATTATGTTTATGTAACAGAGTATATTATTTATTTATGCTCTTTGTTGGATAGTGATGTTATTTTTTCCTAAAATATTTCTTTAACAATGTATATTAGTTCGTTTATCTTATTTGATAATAGGGCTTAGGTAAATATCGTACAGTTATGAATTGCCTCTTTTTGTGCACTCAGACCAAGTAATATTTAGTTTCATATATATATATATATATCAATATTTTTTTTAAAATTTCCATGATTGGGTTGTGATTGTCATAGTTTTCTCAGGCTTCTAGAATGAGAAGCTATCAAAACGTGTGCAGCCGCATGCTTAACTCTGTAATACGATATAGTTTTGGTGCTGCTTGACCGTACTAAGAACCAGTAAACTGATAGTTTTAATTAATCTATATGTTAACCGAACATCCAAGTTATATCCATATGAAATTTATCACAATCGGTACAGAGTTTTGAATGTGATTGAGCAACAAATAAACAAACAAAAATAACTTAATTTTTTATATATTATTTGGATACGAATTAAAAAACTCACTTGAGTTGCACATCTTTTAGTTTCCTTAAATATTTATAAAAAGTTAAAAGAGTGTCATGGTCCTTCGTTTGGCATACTTGCACGCGAGCAATCACGCAGTTTAATGCTTCAGGCTCACCATTTATGTATTAAAACCAAGTTTATGCTTTCTATGTTTCTTGGTTCTGTAGCTACCTGAATAGATAGTCACATCGTCTAGTGTGTCAGACTCACTATGGATGTGAACACCTTAAAGATGTCCCTAGCTACAGTAGTCCCATGGCTTCTTTGGTGCTGACTGACAGTTCACAGCTGACAGTTAAAAGCTTTGAAAAGTTACCAGACCAAATTATGTATCCCTACGCTGAACCATATGATCTGCAAAAACATGTGTTTAGCAGCTGTCACTCCTGACAGTCAACATTTAGGTATATACCTAAATGTTGACTGTCAGAAGTCAGCTGTGAGCTGTCAGTCAGCACCAAAGAAGCAGTGGGGCTACTGTACATATTTAACGTTTACAATTTACTGACCCACTTCGGTGGCTACGTGGTTTAATGCGATACTCACCTCGCCTCTAAGAAGAGGTGATTGTGGTTCGATCCCGGTCGGGTGCACTTAGGGTGCTTTTTCCTAAGTAGTTTTCCAGTCTCACCTCACGCAAAGGTGAGTGCCCTTCCTCTAAATGCAGCCTTCCAAATCTCTAACTCATTAGCGTAGCTAGTAGATATGTGTATAACCCTAATGGGTAGTAGGTTGTGTACTAATTGTATCTGGTCATGGAATTACCTTTACAACTAATTTGTATAGTTGTGTTCATGATGGCTATAAATTGTGTATAGTGTATACTGCCTCAATCAGTTTTTAATTAATTTATATACTATATTACAAAATAGTCATTGATAAGATGTAATTTATCATGTCGATGACTTGATCCTCATATACTGGAGCTTGTCGATGAGTTGGTCCAAGGAGTGCCGAAGACTTGACCCAACCAGCCTTAAAAATATCTGTCGACGGGTTGAGTGTCGATGACATGGTCCTACCTCTCATGTAGACAACCTCTTTTGTCGATGAGTTGACCTGCACCCATAAAATCCTCTTACAGCCCTTGCGGGTAATAAAACGCGGCGCTTAAAAAAAGTGTGTATATAATCTTTTTGGCAAGAATAAATAAAAAATCTTTTCGGCTGATACGTGTATTTTGACTATCCACACATGGTAATATAAAAACATTTCTTGAATATTTGTCATAAACACCTCTAAATTTGAACATGAATTTTTATCTTCATTTAAAAGGTTTTTGATCACGTGCCACTTTGTTCATAACAAATACAAAGTAGCTGTTGAAGTTACTTTGAACTAAAAATTAAACTAAACATGTATAATGAAGTAAACCAGCTCGGTGGCGTGGTTGGCTAACGCGCTAATCGTGTTGAGCTCGACTTTCTGAGGACGGGGAGATCGAGGTTCGAATCTCGGTCGGGTGAACTGGGGGTGGTTTCTCCTAAATGGTTTTCCACTCTCCCTCAACACAAATGCGGGTTCACTTGCTCTAATTCAACCTTCCCAATTCCTAATCCATTAGAGTAATTAGTACTTAAAGAGTATAACCCGAACGGGTAGTAAGCCGTGGTGCTAAATATTATTATAGTGAAGTAGGATTGTATTAATTCTGGCAAAAATGTATTTTCATATCCTAATTTTAAGAATCCTTAACTCGTGTTCCCTGACATTCTAAAAAAAGCAAGTGGACTTAGCCTATATAATAATCACCTGACAATCTATGATTTATTTTATTTTAAAGACGTTACCTAACCGTAGCATAAAGTCTAGTCAAGACAGGAATACCGATCTTAATATAGTTAGGTTTTATTCGGTGAGTTTTGAGAATATTAAATTTAGAGAGTTCATAATAGCTGGCTTAGCTCGGCTCCCGGCTCGCGTCTGCGTTTGTGAGTGCGCGTTAGGTCTGGGAGTTAGGGGGACAAAGCTACCAAGTTTCTTGTTAATAACTCCAGTATATCCCTATCAAGACAGAATGAAGTTTTGTGCACAATGCTTAGCTGTGAGGCCATCCAAAAAATGGTCAAAAACGGCCTTTTAAATGGAGGTTTTATCCAAATAGAATTTAATAGTTCAACAATGTTCAGTATTAGTAAGTTCTATGAACGCTCGGCTCCATTGATGTTTAAGGTACGGCAGAAGGGAGCGCAAGTAATTTTACAGTTTTTATAGCATTACATTTTCTTTGACCAAAATTAAATCAAATATTTCTCCAGTAGCAACATAGAGTTTAGTTTTCTGCACATGCTAATATCAACAGATCATGAATATCTGTCAAATTTGTCCTGAATTTTTGTCAAAACTTTTTCTCTTTATTTAAAAAGTGTTGACAAAATTTCAGGACACCCTTGACATATATTTAAGATCTGTTGATGTTAGCATGTGCAGAAAATTAAATTCTATGCCGCCACTGGAGAAATATTTTATTTATTTTGACCAAAATATTTCAATTCTATAAAAAATGTGAAAATAGTTTCGCTCCCTCTAACCCCAACTTAATCAGAAATGATCCACGTGCAATAGTGTTGTAGTAATTTTACTTTATCTAGCCAATTGTATGACAGAGTGTAATGAAATATGATACATGCTCTTAAAGTAAAAATACAGAGGGGAGTTGTCAGAAAGGTAACAAGCGACGTTGCAGGGTGGAAGCTACTATTTTATTCCACCAATTTATATTTCGTACATTGGCGTCTAAGGGCCAGTTTCATGGAAGGACCTAACACATCTCAAGTTCAGTGTGTACTAAATACTATACTGAATATGAAACTGGTCCATTCCATTCTGGTCTAAGCTGTGATGTTATTTTTGCTAAAGGAATTACCTAAATTATAAATTCAATAGTCGGTTGACTCAGTCTTTCAAATACGTAATAACGTTGACATCTTTACTGCTTTTTTACTTTCTCGCTATCTTACAGGCAGAAAAAGTATTGTGATAGTCAAAAAAAAATTGAACTCGAGACTGTCTTGATTGTCGACGATTCATGTCCCTCTGAATCCGAAAAAGTGTGTTTTAAATTTCCGTCTGTCTGTCTGTACCTCAGACTAGAGCCTAAAATATTACCGATAGGGCTTAAACTTGATCTCTAGGGTTTACATAGGGTTGCCCCGAAGAGTTTTTGGAATTGGATATCTAACACTAAAATTGAGGGTAGTTTAATAAAGGGCAAAAATAAAGTCTATTTTTTCAAAATCGGCTCTAACGATTTTGATTAAAATTCGTATCTATGCGTTGATTAAGATTATAAATAACCTGGCTATTTTCATTTTCCCAGGAAAATGATTTTAGTATACTTTACAGAAGTGGAAACTTCCGTATCTTCACAACTATTTGAAATACTAAAAAAACTTTTCATGGCAAAATTGTAGCACTATTAAAAATAAAGAAAACTTTTATATGAAATATAGTTTTATAAAACTAACAGTTTCTGAGATTTTGGCAAATATATTAATACAATTTTGTGAACTTTAATTGTAGAGAGATACTACTTAAGTTTTAACGCAATAATTCTCCAATGCCATAGAGTAATTAAATATAAGCAAGTCTCTGAAAGTTTATGTTATTTTTCCTTTAACCTCTTAGGAGAAATGTTTGTACAACAATGATCTATCTCCATTTTATACTCAATATTTACATTTTTTATTCGTCAAAATTTATAAATGAGAAATTTAATAGCAATGTGATGGCATGAAGATTTGCAACACCTAATAAAATGTCGAAAATTTTAACCTTAAGTTGAAATTTTAATACGAAGTGTTGAACCTTGTGGAGGCAATATTGAAATTTCTTGTCGGACCAAACATACAAATGAGGACATTAAATTCTTTAAAAATAAAATTTTAATCAGGATTAAAAAAATAACGTACATAAATATAGTATAATTTATTCTTGGGTTTGCAAGTATATTTTATTTTGTTTCACATAGTATGTTACGAGGTTTGAGTAAATATCTCCATTTTTAAACAATAGAGTGAGAAAATCTGTATGTGGTTCCGTACTATTTTTTTTATTTCAATCTATACTCCTTAAGTTTCGAATATTGATTAATTATTTACAGTTAAAATATACATGTATATAATCTACTGACCTTTATTTCACTATATTAAATTTTCTTTATTTATTTTTATTCATAAACTGCCAACCCGACAGGTTTTTTTTGTAAGTAATATGGTATCTGGTATCTGGTGGTAGGTATCTGCTTTAGAGAGTAGTTTATTTCGGAACTGTTATCTTTATTTTATGTTTTTGGACTCTTATAACATATATAGTTAGCCCCATGGCTTCTTTGGTGCTGACTGACAGCTGACAGATTTGAAAAGTTACCAGACCAAATTATGTATCCCTACGCCGAAACATATGGTTTTTAAAAACATGTGTTTAACAGTTTCCCCTTCTGACAGTCAAAATTTAGGTATATACATGAATTTTGACTGTCAGAAGTCAGCTGTGAGCTGTCAGTCAGCACCAAAGAAGCCACGGGGCTACTGTAGCTGTCATTTGAAAAACAAATTGCCCCTAGTGGAAGAGATTATTATTATAGTTTGGAATTTGGTGCGAGATTTAAATTTATTTTAAAGATGATTTATGTTTATTTGCCAAATTATAATATTAATTTATTTTTATAATAATATTTTCCCTCTCTAAAGAGTCAAGGATTGTTTTAGTTATAAATCTCTGCAACTAGTTTTATTCTAGGCCGGAAATTATTTAAAAAAGAAATAACATTTGTGAATTGTTAAAGTTTTGTTTTGTTGAACCGGAAAAAAAATTGTAAAAAAAATAAAGAAGGACCAAATTTGTGCCGTTTTTTAAATATTAAATTTTATGTAATGAAGTATCACTTTCGGCAATAAACACTGCCTCAAAAGTAAGGGTTGACCTTCAATCAAGGATAAACGTGAGTTTTCATGAAGATATTATAAAATATAAAGCCACTAAAAAGAAAAACAATAGAGTTTATATAAGAGATCATCAGTTTACATTATTGGGTGAGACCAAATTCATCATCTATCATCATCCTGTTGCTAGGAGTTTAAATTACATTTTTGAAAAACTCATTATTTTAACCTGCTATACAAATATTTCAAACCTGGTGTTATTTCATCTAAAAGATTATTTATGTATCATAGTTTAGTTACTATTATTTTGTCATCACAATTCAAGTGATAATATTACGTTTTTAAAAAAAGTACTGCCCCAACAATACTTTTATTAATTTTGTAACATAGGAGGCATGCCTTATTAGGAAGAGTTAATTTAAAGATTTGTCTTTTCTCTTCAACTATAATTACAAACACACTATAAAAATATTTGTGTAATTTATTCATAATATTGATATACATTGTATTTTCAACAGTATATTCCATTTATAAATATTTTCAGTAGGTTGGATGTCCACGTCAAGAATAATAGTCTGCTCCAGGAATTTATGCAGTCCATTATTGTAAGTGTCCAACTTGAGTTAAAACTTTAGGTAAAGTCCAGGGGTCTTGAGAGAAGGGGTTTTTTCGTCTTATCACTCAGCAGTTTCTGGGGATACATTTATTTAATAAAAAATCTACCTGCCTCAGAAAATCAAAGGATTGGTAGTTGGCACCCTATATATATATAACATTCATTTACTCACACCTAATAAATTTAAAAATTATATATACTCATTTTTTCCACAACAAATTAGGCGTCGTCTTGTATTTATTATAGCACCATACTTGAGGAGCTGTTTAGTCAGACTATGAAACTGGTCCTAAGTATTAAAGTACTCAAATGTATAAAGTTGATATAAAACTCGCCTTGCCACATAGCTTTGAATTCCTCAAGAACGCAATGACGTTATGTCTCATACAATAATGCAAAGGGGTGTTTGTCAGATTATTGAACGTACAGTAAACTTTGTTTACCCTGAAATAAAGCATTCTTACCGTGATGGGGCACGGTATGGCCATATTGGAACAAAGCGTGCTACCTTTCAGGGTAAACGAAGAGTACATTTTACTATAGAAGTTTCTTTTTATATTAATCATTTGATGAATCGATATTTAAATTTATTGAGGGCTTAGTTTATCGACCAACCTCCTTCCACAATGCTACTCAATCTCCATTAATAGCATAATGAACAACATTGTCCAACCAATAGAAACGAAGTATACTTTGTT